>CM031965.1:26956380-27028880 GCA_018749465.1 Paracanthobrama guichenoti | reverse complement strand
ACGAAGCCAACTGACCATTCAAATGGTTTAAAAGGACATTAAAGAAACCACAGCTCAGCAGACGCTGGCGACAAGACCCCCGGAGCAGCGGCCAGAAATCACAGTCATCTTTAACATGACTACAGATTACCACATTCCCCACAAAAGGCCAAGTGTGTGCCACCGCACCAGCCTAGTGGAGAGAGGGAAAAAAAAAAAAAAACATCCAGGGTGGATCAGAGAGCCAAGGGTCTTTTTTTTATTGAAAGCCTGATTCACCATGCAGCTCTGGCTTCCTGGGGGGTAGGGTTGATGGGGGCTGAGCTCATTGTTGAGATATTTCAAGACTCCTACCTTTACTGAGGTCACTGGAAAATACCAGGAGAGCACAAATGAAGTAGAATATCTGCTAAAGAACTGAGAAAAGACAGAAATGTTCAAACAGAATGCCATCTTTTCAAATTGCCCACTAAGCAAGGTCAAAGTGAAAGAATCCTTGGCGTTAAAGACCATGAGTAAGAGTAATCTAGGCAAAATAAACAGTGTGCAGCTGTGGTATTGTTGAGATGGTTAAAACCCAATTTAAATGAGATTAAAGGCGTTCTTTGTAACTGGGCCACTTGCATGTGTCATCAGAGGTGTTGTCAGTGCTTATTACACCGCAGATGGGGAGACAACCTGTGCTCCTCCAGGGTATTTCAGAGCTTTCAGTGCCTTGGTTCAGCTAAGGACGGAAAATGATGAGTAGTTTTTTTTTTTTGAGCACTCCTGCCTTTACAGCATTAACATTAACCCTATAAGACACTGAGTTTAAGCATGAATAAACACCCCAAGGCCTCGAGAACAAACGCATACAGTTTGATAAGATATTTGTGCTGTCCAAACAGATCTATGTGGCCGAATTGTGCAACCTTTCCTTTCGCTCTAGAGATGGAAATGACTGTTTCATTATCAGCCCCTAATTATGTTTGCATGTTACACTGAACAGATCACTGTGCAGAATCAAATTATCAAGATAAGCACTCTGAGGCGGAGAGAGGCAGCCGAACTGAGGCAGTGGCGAGGAGCCCATTACAATTACAATGCTGAATTGATTAGTGACATTCCACGTAGCATTCCCTCCCTTTCCCGAGTCGCTCCTCATCCGGCTGATCCCAGCACAGCTTAAAGCCACCTCTCCAAACACATGACTGAATTAAGACTGCTCGAGGGGCCTGCCAGCTCACTTATAAACTGGGTCTCAGTCAGTGATGGAGACACTAAAGGGAGAGATTTCCCCTCCGTCAGAGGAGTGAGGCATACCACAGGAGAACGGAGGGGGTAGTGGTGGTCTGGCCGCTCTCTCCTTCACTCTATAATGGCAGTGCTGCTTCCTTTGTCTGATCGTTCCGCTCCAAACCTGGGAGTCACAAGATAATCCAAACAGAAATGACCTCTCCACCCAACCTGAATCGGTAACATTCATTCTCATAGGGCTTTTCGAATATAATCCCTCCCCCCCAAACTTCATAAAACATTTTTTATTTAAAATGATATATATAGAATTATATATACATATACAAAATAAGGTTTTATCGGTTAACATTACATATAACTATCCATGTAAATGGAGCAAAAAAAAAATCTTAAGGGGCACAAACTCAGATACAATCCAAACACGCCTATTGTAATGCCTGACACTACATTCATGATATAAGCACAACCCAAAGAGGGCAGAAGAGAGAAGTGAGAAATGTTAGAAGCATGGGGGAGGTAGGGCGAGACGAACAGCGTGGGCAGCACTAATTACAGCACAGCCAGTGTAAGAGTCCAGTGAGAGTGTTATAAGAGGCTGAAGCTGGACTTTATGAGGTCTGGCCAGAGGGGGAACAGAGCAGGGTGGAGTCTACCAGGGGTGTTAAGCAGACTCCACCGGCACGCCAACAGCTGGGTTTTCCACAGGGAGCTACTGGGCTAATAATAACCTGATGTGTGGCACACATCACAGAGAAAAGATGTGTGAGGACTATTCATTAGTGAAGTGAGAATTAAAGAGCTGCACACAGAAGCGGGCTCTTGAGCCATGCTTGGACGGAGAACCGAGGTGGTAATGAGAGGAAAATTACACAAACTGAATGCTTGTGCACACGCTGTTTGAATTAGTCACGGTTTATTACATGCTATTGCTGAAGGTACCAACACGGATACAACCGCCATGGCATAACCTCCCACCCATGTGACCTGACGCTGCGTGTTGGCGGCTGACATTTTGTCTGTTTAGCGTAATCATTAAACATGGCGGCAGCTGCAGCAGCAATGGCAGGTCTTATCTGTTAACATAGGCAGCTTGAAGCGGTCACATGGCTGCCACATTAAGAGGAGAATACAACCACAGCCCAGGCCCTCGCACTCTCTTCTCACATTGCTAACCCGCAGCTAAGGAAAGCCAGACCCTGAAGCTCTCCACCTAGAGCATATTAACAGGAAATGTGTGTTTATTTTCAATTTCAATGTTGTGCTTTTCAGTCATCCGGCACCAGAACTCTTTCTTAACCAAACCGGGCTCAGACTGCAGAGGAACTGAAGAAAAGCAGGGGTTTGGTGGAAGGTGGAGGTGGTGGAAAATGGTTTCTTGAAGGTATGCAAAGAATCCAAATGGCTTGAGTGCAGACATTCAGGCTTGTTCTGTCTGGCATGCGTACATGTTGGTGGCATCGAGGGGGACAGATCTATGATCTACAAAATGTAATATGATTAGTGAGGAGCTGGCAGACAGGAAGGGCTCACTCTCACACATGATGGATGTGCACACAGAGACAGTTTCCGCCCATAAGCTCGCTCTCTCTTTAACTGCCTCGCAGACATAGACCAGACGCGGCTCTCTTCATATACACACACACAAGCACTTCCATCTGGACCTCAGCACACAGCTGTATGTGCCTGAGTGACAAAGAGAGGAAAAACACGTCGTTGTAGGCCCCCAAACAGTCCTGTGAACAAAAACGTCCCATGTGAATAAAGACATGTAGCATGCTCTTCCCTTTATAATAAATAAAGAAAAAGTAATGTCTCTCACGTATACTACTTTCGGCTTGAGCTGTTGAAGGAGAGCAATTGTGCTGCCCTGCCACTGTCAGACTGAAACTAATAATGGTAAACAAGTGCTGATGACATGTTTCTCCCCTGCAAAAGCCTGTGTACAGATTACTCCTCCGCCTGTCTACAAGCACAAATGGAGGGAGGGAGAGAGTCACAGCTGTGATGCCGGCACAGTCAGGACCTTTATGCTGCTAAACACTGGGCCCCTCTCTCTCTCCCTCTGCTGTTTAGATATTAAATCTCCACTCGCTTTGAACAAAGTCTGCCCATCTGTCAGCCACTCTCTATATTGGATTTGATGAGCATTAGGCAGTTCAAAGGGGGAGATTTTTAGTGTAACAAAACCAGGATAAAACTGTACCCCCCAACCTTGTGACACAAATCCACTCATGTGAGCTCTGCTCCAAAACCTAGTGAAGCTGTCTAGGTAACATTAAGGCATGTTACCAACACAAAAGGCAGACATCACCATTATGCAACCTTACTAAGATGTCATTTTAGCCAAATTATAAAAGTCTGTCCCAGAACCTAGTGAGCTGCCTCATTGTCTACCACCTACATGAGAGCTTTCTGTAGCAGTATTTTGCTCACCAAGGCTGAATTTATTTGATCAAATACAGTCATTATTCTGAAGCATTAAAATTTAAAAATGTTTTAATATATTTTGGCAAAGCTGAATTTTCAGCATCATTACTCCAGTGCCATATGATCCTTCAGAAATCATTCTAATATGCTGATTTGGTGCTCAAGACATTTCTTATTATCAATGTTGAAAACAGCTGAATATTTTTGTGGAAACATGGTCAAATTTTTTCCAGGATTCTTTGAATAGAAATTTCAAAAACAGAAATGATTTGAAATAGAATGCTGCCTACTGAGGCTGCTCACTCATTTGGCGGTGACTAGAGTCGTGCTGAGTGTACAAATAACGCTAATTAAGATCTCCCTGCGACTGCTGCATCCATTACACCAGTCTGAAAAACACAGCAACACTTAAAACACTCCACTCTCTCCACTTCACATAATCTCACTCTCTCCCATTTCCTCGCCCTGATTCTTGATCTCACAGGCTATTTCCTGTAGCTGGCCGTTGGGCGATATCACGTCAGGTGTGTTTGATATGAAGAGGCAGTGGCTGTGATGTGTATCACAGCGTGTGTTGGGTTGCTACACACAGCAGGTGTGACTGGCTCATATCCCTTCCCCCCTTTCCTCTTTCAAAACAGTTTTTTCCCCTCACTCAACCCCCCACCTGGTACTCAAACACTTCAGTTACTGACTGAATGCTGGGGGCTGGACTTGAAAGGAGGGGGTGTTTCCTGAGACATGATTGACAGCAGTCTCCAGGCAAACAATGGGTGGAAAGACAACGTTAATATTTAAAAGGTTGTTATTGTATTGCAATAAAGGAGAACACTTTTTCCTTCACGAGACGACAACGATGGTACAGCTCTATTGTTCTCATAATGTTTTGCTGTGGGAGACATTAAAAGATGCAAACCAAACCAGAGACATTTTTTCCAATACTCTTAAAACAATGTACCTTAAAAGAAAAAGAAAAGAGAATGCTTTTATCTATAAGAAACAATCTGCAAAACATGTGAGCAAACTGATAAGATACCAGCATAGTTTCTAAAATAGCTAAATACAGACTACTCTTTATTTTCCTTCAGTCATGGTTGTTTTTGAGTGATCCAGACAATAGAAGGAAATGAAGAGCTCTGAATGCAGCTATCGATAACAGGCCAAATCAGAAAGTTTTGCGCGCACACACGCACACACACACACACACACACACAAGCTTTCAATGCCACTGCTCAATCGGCAGTGCCCAGACAAAATGAATCATTCCACACAATGTGCATTTGCAGTCTGAACAAAATTTGATTGTATTATTTTGTGGTATCCAGTCACATTAAACGCAATAAATAGACATAATGCCTTACTATTGTGTAGTCGCCCCCTTATTATGCAATTAAGACCAGTTTTGTAGGGTAATCATTTTGTAGCCAAATCAAAGACTACTGTTACCATTTTAAATTCATTTCCCTCTATTGCAGAGTTTTAGATTTGACTTGGGTAACATCTTATCTAAAACCATACTGTGCCAGCTCTAAATGGCTGCTGACAGCGCAGATTTATGGACTGAAGCTGTACGACTTGGGAGGAGAATGCCTGCAAGCTCAGGGGATGCCGGATCCGTGTTCCTGACCTCAATGGTCACCATCGTAGTATAGAGTTACTCCATAATTCTACAGCTCCCTGACACAACCTTGTCACACGGCCGGTGAGATAATGTACTACAAGAGCACAAGCCAGGCGAACAGCCTCCCAGAAATGTGAAACATCTCAAAACATTTGAGCACAAAGGCAAAACACATGAGCCTGTGAGCTTATCCAGTCCTGAAATCTGTAGAGAGCGATGGCGGATCAGTCGCACAAGCAGTGGACTCGGTTTAGCCTCAAGTCCCTGCTCATGTCTCTGCACTTCCTGAACCAAAGCAGAGAGAGAGACAATGCGCTGCCTTGTTAGTGTGGCCTAATGACTGGGTCGTTTCACTCGCCGGGGAGGGGAGCAGCCATGCATTCATAGATAAACACAGACAGGATCATGGTAGGGTGAATGGCTGAACCATAGGCAATGGTTGCAGCAAGAGCTAAATGAAGAAATAACATGTTTACGAGACTGACGTATGAATGAAACAAGCTGTGGGGCCGTTATGTTAGGATACCGAACAGAGAGAGAGAAAAACACGTTGTGTATGTGTGTTTAAATGTGAACCATGCCTGGTTGGCTGGTTAATCCCAGCATTGAGGCTGCAGCATGGGCCGCTGAGCAGTGCCGGGTGTGATGGAGCGCGGTAATGGAAGGCAGGAAATGAGAAGTCTTGGTTAAGCCACGGCTAATCGATCAGTGTGTTAGGGCTGAAGCAAGCCAAGCTGATGCAGGGAAAGCGGCTTGTGGTAACAGACGCTGCGCAAACCCTTCCTCTCTTTTCTGCGCCGCTGTACTCTGACACAATGGTCTTTGTTCTGTTCTGGCTCTAATTGCGTCGCTGACTCACTTGGGTTCTGATTATTTGATTGGGCTGATTACAGCGTTTACCTTTCATTGGTCAGTGCGCATGTGGCTCGACGGTCATGGATTGAGTACAAAAGTAGGTTTTGTATACATGTGAAGCTGTTTGGGTTTAGGAGAGGGGGAGAGGGAGAGGGAGAGAGAGAGAGAGAGAGAGAGAGAGAGAGAGAGAGAGAGAGAGAGAGAGAGAGAGAGAGAGAGAGAGAGAGAGAGAGAGAGAGAGAGAGAGAGAGAGAGAGAGAGAGAGAAAGAAAGAAAGAAAGAAAGAAAGAAAGAAAGAGAGAGAGAAAGAGAGAGAGAGAGAGAGAGAGAGAGAGAGAGAGAGAGAGAGATTGATTTAACTCTGCCATCTCCCCCACTGACTCGGCTAACTGTAGTTGATGGAAATATTTATAAAAACTCTAGCTCTGTTCCAACACCTAGTCTGCTGTCTACCAAGATATAATTTTAAATTCTCACAAAAACCTGTATGACTGTCAGTGGATCACAAAAGAATTAAAGAACTGTTATTTTTCCCCATAGAATAAAGTCAATGGTGTCCAAAACAATAGAACCCATTTACTTAAGTAAGTAAGGAAGGAAGTAAGGAAGGAAGTAAGGAAGTAAGGAAGGATCACGGATACATCACTTGCCAACCACAGCACCGCCCCCACCGTTGTTTTGATTTTTACAGTAATAAAATCATTTAGTTCAGTTAGAGAACAGACACTACAATTAAAAACGGAACGTGTCTGCTCAATACAGTGAGTCGAACGAGAGCCACAGAACAAACGCAGCAGCAGTCAGATCTCATTCATCACGAGAGCGAAGAGCTGACCGTGGAAGATTAGGTTTCAAAGCTAAATGTAAAAGTGCCACAAAGTGAGTTTGTCATTGTACCGTTTTGTTGTTGTGTTTTTCATTAAGAATAATAGGCTAATGAACCCACAATTCAAGCAACCCGCCCCGAATTGGTGCCAATTCTAAACGGAAAGTAAAATGAACACGGCCACACAGGCATTCATTCACGGCCGCAGTCATTCACGGTGTCTCCCCTTTCTGCTACGTTTTCAATTCATGCCTATGGAAGCTTAATTTTCACAAGAATTCATTGAAAACACTCCTGTTTTCCTTACAGTCACATCCCTAATTCTAAAGCAGCATGAATACTTTGTTCGCAAAATTTTTTGTGCTCTCGAGAAACTTTGCATTCAAAACATTGAGAACGCAAATGCATTGACAAATATTTTTTCCTCCATCTCATATAAATAAATTGAAATAATACTGAATATAAGACAAAATGAAAATAAAATAGCATTAAAAATTTAAAACCATTTCTCTGCTTGAGGTTCCATTTCAGTTTGTATGCTGCTTTAGAAGGCAGTTTCCTATGTAGACAGCAGAAAGCAATGTATGTCACTAGATTTGTAACAGCTATCATTTTTAAAAATGAAGATAAAGAAAAGAGAAGAGAAAAAAATCCTTACAAATCCTGACTGCCTAACAATGATACTCAGCAGGACATAGTCTTTACCAAGTACACTCAAGTGGAAGAAGAAAAATCAAGCCAGGACAAGAGCACAATTCCCATCCTCACTTGTGATTCATCACACACTCCTTTTACCCAGCATCCTCCCGCACTGGGCTTCCTTTCAAACATCAACCTCTGCAAATATTTAGTCTCTAATATCTCTCGAATAAAGGAGCCAAAGCATTAAACAGGATGGCAGAGGGACGGATCCGCATACTGATCCAACTCACGCATCCGAAAAGGTGGGCAAACGCTCAACGATCTAGAAGAACTGCAGCGCAAGGTCCATAGGATGAGTCGGGGATCTTGTGTGTGTGGAGACAGACGGAAAACTAACTGGCCTGCGACATGCCAGCTGGAGCACCGCCCTCTGGCTCGACGGGCGGCGCGGTAGCCGGTGGCCGAGGGAAATTACCGCTGACGAATATTCATACAAACACGAGACAGATACAGGATATACATCTGAATGATAACGCACTTCCTTATGTAGACAGACAGGCGCACATGTAGCCTCATTCCCTATACGTTTAGATTTTAATGAGCATGTGTGCATGGCTGAAACAGCTCCCTATGGGGTGGAGGGGGAGAAATAAAGAGGAGCGCCACAGGAAGCTGCTTATCTGTGCTCCAGACTGTCAATCTGCCACAGGAGCCTTGCACTACAGGCATGAGGAGAGATCATCTGCCTTCTCCAATCCCTCTGTCCTCTTTAATTACACACGCGCACCACGTACAAACACACACAGGACCGCGCATGCGCACAACTTCACAAGACAAAGAAGAAACAATGCAGATCTCCTTGTTGAGTCTGGCACAGCGGCTTCATCAAGGAGAAGAGGAAATGAATATCTCTCACAGGGATGAGGAGAAAGGCAGCTGGAGTTGAAGGGTCACGGCTGACACTCGGCCCACGGTCACACTCCCAGCATGCATCTTTCAGCTGTATTTCAACCCTTACTCTCTTACAACAAAAGCAAACACATCTCTACTAGCAGCCACCAAGTCCGTTCTTTGTTTTAGAGTGCCTACACAGTCCTGCCAGATAAGAGCTGAGGTCAATCTAATTAGATGTAATGGGCGGCAGTGCGCTCACACACACACAAACACACACAGAGGCGGGCGTGCAACCGCGCAGACAATTTCCCATGCACTAAAATGTGAGCATATGGTCGGGGGAGGGCTGCAGAGACATCAGCCATTTGACATTTTCATCAAGTACTGTAGTACACTTGGAGTAAACTGATATCTCAATTGGCAGAGCGAGGTATCGGCCTCCACTGCCGAACTAATGTCAAATCAAGCCTCTGTACTAGATTAGGACGAAGAGGAGAAACGTCTGCGTGCGTTAACGTCTGCCAGGATGAAGGACGACGCAAAGTGGGGGTGACAGCTCAATGTGGTCTTCAGCCTATGAGAGTGTGTGTGATGGGGGTGTGGTTATTGATGGCACCCAGCTCAGCATCATTAGTGCAGCAGTCGGTAAATTTTCCCTCCAGCCTTTTGCACAAGGTCCGCCCACTCACATACTAGCCAATGAGCTTCGAGCTGGATGACTGACAGCTCTATACAGCCAGTAGCGGAGAGGAAGAGAGAGACGATGAGGTGATAAAGTGCTATAAGAGCCGTTTTGTGTATGATGAGTGAAAAGCACTGTTTGTTTGCAAGCCTGCTGAGATTTACAACCATTTGCACTGCCCCTCCCTGCATTTGTTTTTCTTTCTTGCTGTATTTTTTCCCATCCTCCCTTTCTCTCTTTGCCTGCATAGAGTGCTGCTTGCACGGAGGACATTTTCCAGCCTACTGTGATGATATTGATTGCAGAGCCTCCCCTGATTGCAGCCCTGAAGTATTGACCAGCCGGTTCTCCTACAAGCAAACAAACACACATGCAACCTACACGAAGTGTGTGTGTGTGAGTGATTACACGCTGTCAAGCCCCATGTCGAAACGCTCCACAAGGAGAGTGTAAAAGCCCAGAGCTCCTGCTCTTTTTTGCTTATTGGCTCCAGTGACAGCCAGTGGGCAATGGGTGTCTGCTGTTTTTCTTATTACCATCTTACTTTTGCAACAAATTTACCCTTTCTAATAGGACTGCATTCTGGGAAGCCATCAAGAATGTAGCATTGAGGCAGAAAATCTCATTCTCATCACTCATCTAATCCAGCTCACAGGCTCTCCACAATGAGTCTGATCTAACAGCTCTACCCTAATGCACCAGCACTGCCATTACCCATAATCCCACAATACAGCTCTCTAATTAGACCTGTATTTCTGTGTGATTTCCACGAAAAAGAGTGCACACTCAAACCCGGTCTCCTGCACACAGGTGGTTGATGTGCATTAAGAAAAAGTGCATTTAAAGCTAAAAACATACAAATACTTATTTTTTAGGATAACTATATGCATGCACAATAAAAGGCAAAACATGGGAGTGACAGGAAATAAATGGAAGTATAAAATGAAGCCACAATATCAAAATTATTTACTTTAGTAAACATTCCTGGTTTTACTGTGTTATATTATATTACAATAAAGTTCAAGAGGTTGGGGCCAGTATAATAAAAAAAAAAATATGTATATTAGATTTTTTAATTCAGCAAGGATGTGACACTGAATACTGGCTGCTGAAAATTGAGCATTGTAACCACAGAAAAATATAACAGTTTTTACTGTACATTTAAATCAATCCCATATCCAGTGTTGGTGGACACAAGAAACTTTTCAATAAATCGTATTGATCCAAACTTTTGAAGCAGTAGTGTGCACCCTACTCCATATATACACACACATAAAAATTTAATAACTTGATGTCATGCCTTTCCTTTACCGCTGATGTCACCTATGGCACACAAATAGCTATTTAAGTATTGTTTTAGCAAAACTGCATTCATGTCTCACTCCTCTATTGTACGTAGTAACCACTTTTCACGATTCAACAATCAATTTCCAATGGATCAATTTAAATCCCATACTACATTTTCCTCAACAAACACTATTTCACTCTAACATGTATCAAAGTTTGGAAGTAAAATGTCTTTAGACTTGAAAATCTAAATTATTTGGATGTCCTCTGATGTAGAACTTCTCCCTGGGAAAATGAAGAACAACATTATCTCGTACAATAAAGTATGTCATGTCTGTCAGAGATTTGCTACATGAAACGCATGATGTGATATTATATATGATTTGTATGCTGCAGCGTATAAATCGGTCACGTCGTAGAATATAAAGACAGTATTTGCCAAGAATATGTGCGACTGCATGATATAATTCTCACGTCTTGGCTGTAATTCTTTAAATTTTCATGCTTAAATGTCAACCTCCCACACACAGTTCTCTAATAGCTGCCGGTGAGAGTGGTTTGACAGCGCCGGCTTATGATCGTTATAGTGTGTCGATGCCCCAGATCACGAGAGACCATAGAACGTAAACCACTTTCACTCACTCCTCTCTCTATATTCCCCTCCTTCTTTGTAAACCTTTATATACACACTAAATCCTTCCCATCCATCCAGCCGTGGTGGGAAAGAAAAGTAAAAAGAAGGGGAAAAAAGAAAAAGAAAGAGAAAAGGCAAGGTTGAAGTTATAAACCCCTGATATTATGCCTGCTCTGGCTACCACTTGGCATTTAAATGCCATTTGTGGCGGCAAACAGTTCACACTTAATTACAGCGAGCAAGCAGCTGTAGCGGCCAGCCTTTCCACACTGAAGCAAGCTGGGCAGCCAGCACCAGCCCTTTCAACTTCCCATGCCGCTAAAAGAGAGCTCACCTTTTAAATACTAAATTGGCCCACTGCTCAGAACATCTCAGCGAGGGTTTCCTGGCTTCTGAGATGTTGGCCAGTGCCTCGGTTCTTCAAACACTCCACCATCAGCCTGTCCTGCTGCCCCAGCGGTGCCTATAATCAATTGGCCTTTATACAGCACCATAAGCTCTGCCTTTGCTTTAGTGTGACAAACACACAGATAGAGGCCTCCCCTGCACTCTGAACCTGCTTGGATGATGTGTTGCACAGAGATGTTACAAAGGCGTCTCTGCCACCATCACTCTTAATCGACCTTGGAAAGGCAAAAAGAGAGAGAGAGAGAGAGAAAAAAAAAAAAAAGACTTAAAAATATTTAAGAGCTGTTCCATTTTTTTACCACTGTAAAAATGTCAGTTTAGGTGTAGGTGACCCACAAAGATGTCATTCAATTAATTAATGCGTCATCGACATACACCAATTGCCATTGTTCTCAGTGTTTCCACTATTTTTGTAAAAATGCATGTAAATACATTCACTACACATTGTCATAGCCTAAATAGACAAGTTTTGTGACACAAATCAAAGTAGCCTACAAACTAACAGTTATGGCTGAATACCTTACAATGCAATACATGATATTTGGCAACATATATTTAAAAAAAAATGCAACATTCTAAGACATAGAACATAACTAGACTGCGATTAAAACTCTGCATCTCATTCGGTGCCTTATAGTAACAGTTCATAGTAATGGCTTGAGCCTTCATAAGTTGGGTGACATGTCAAAAAATATCATCATGAATATTAATCAGGTGACATAACATTTGCCCAACAGATTGGCTGAAATTACATTTCAAACCATTCAGCAAAATAAACTGAAATATACTACACAAAAAAACAACAAAAAGCTCCCAAAACATCAGGCCAGAGCAACAGAAAGTTCAAGACCAAAGTAGGAGGAACAAAAACACTTTACCTGTGAGAGACGAAGATATTGTGTCGGAGCATCACACGAATGTGCAGCTCACATATTTCTAAGTGGCACTGGGAACGTCAGAGAGCATGTGTATCACACCAAGGAAACACACAAAGACAGACTGGGGTCTTAATCGGTCTCAGATAGTCACACATACACTCCATATCACCTTCCAGGCAGGTCTACACATTAAATCACCCCATTTCATCTTCAGCGGTAGGGAAGAGTTTTGTGCATCTCCTCGACAGCATGGATCAGATTTGGACGTGTGTGTCCGGCACACAAAGGACATTATAAATGGAGAGCATGGCCTCCTCTTCTAGCTTGCCCACAGGCACACATTTATCAGTAACACGGCAGAGCCTTTTCCAAAAAAAAACCAAAAAAAGAGAAAGAAGAAAACAAACATTCTCAACATGTAAGTGTGCAGAAAATGATCTGGTACTCTTTCTCTCACCATCTCATTACTTTTTCTTAAAGCTATAAAGAGCTATTCTGCTACAAATGGCTCAGGCATAACGGCAATCTATAAATGGGATGTTAAGTTCAATAGCCCAAGGTTAGAGGCTGAGAGAGCTCGAGCGCTTCATTGCACTCTGCATTGTTCTTTCCAGAGTGCAGATGAGTCTGGTCTCAGCACACGGCTGAAGTATCAAGCGCTATTTATGAACTTCTTCCTGGCATGAGGGAGACGGTGAAGAGAAAAATAGAAGAAAACTAATAAAACATTCTGTCCATGATAGGAATCCGTATCCGTATTCTGTATCTCACTCTTGCTGAAATCTGGCTCAATTGATTTGTGACTTAATTTTGACAAACAGATTTGGAAAATACAAAGCTTGTAGGTTCAGCTGTGAGACAAAGAGTCAGCAATGGGGCATTATCTATGGGAAATGTGCAGTTATAACAACAAAAGCGCAAAGTAAATTTTTAATTTTTCCATGTGCACTAAGGTATGTGTACAGTGCATGTAGCAAATTTCATCAGCATAGTACACTTGTACTGTACGCACAGCCAAATTTTCTCTAAACGCGCATATACCTTACGCTCATCTCGCACATGTGCCTTGATTTTATTTCATTAGTTTGTCCATAAGGTGATCACACTGGCCAGGTTGTTTCACAAATAAAAAAAGAAAGAAACTAACGAGACTGAGCAACTACTGAAGATGCAACAAAAACAGACTGCGTTGACAAGTACTTGTTGAGGGGGTTAAAAGACAACATGCAACTCTGATTTTAAAAAATTGCATTGTTTCAAAAAAGTCATAACATCTGGAGAGAATTTTACAAAGACAGGCACTTTACAAATATGAATCTATGAATCTGTGAACTTGTCATGTTCAAGAAACCAATTTGAAATGATTTGAGCTTTGTGACATGGTGCATTATCCTGCCGGAAGTAGCCATCAGAGAATGGGTACATGGTGGTCATAAAGGGATGGACATGGTCAGAAACAATGCTCAGGTAGGCCGTTGTCACTAAGGGGCCTAAAGTGTGCCAAGAAAACATCCCCCACACCATTACACCACCACCATCAGCCTGCACAGTGGTAACAAGGCATGATAGATCCATGTTCTCATTCTGTTTACGCCAAATTCTGACTCTACCATCTGAATGTCTCAACAGAAATCAAGACTCAGACCAGGCAACATTTCTCCAGTCTTCAACTGTCCAATTTTGGTGAGCTCGTGCAAATTGTAGCCTCTTTTTCCTATTTATAGTGGAGATGAGTGGTACCCGGTGGGGTCTTCTGCTGTTGTAGCTCATCCGCCTCAAGGTTGTGCGTGTTGTGGCTTCACAAATGCTTTGCTGCATACCTCGGTTGTAACGAGTGGATATTTCAGTCAAAGTTGCTCTTCTATCAGCTTGAATCAGTCGGCCCATTCTCCTCTGACCTCTAGCATCAACAAGGCATTTTAAGCCCACAGGACTGCCGCATACTGGATGTTTTTCCTTTTCACACCATTCTTTGTAAACCCTAGAAATGGTTGTGCGTGAAAATCCCAGTAACTGAGCAGATTGTGAAATACTCAGACCGGCCCGTCTGGCACCAACAACCATGCCACGCTCAAAATTGCTTAAAATCACCTTTCTTTCCCATTCTGACATTCAGTTTGGAGTTCAGGAGATTGTCTTGACCAGGACCACACCCCTAAAAGCATGATGAATTGATGAGAATGAGAACAGGTGTTCCTAACAATCCTTTTGTGTGTGTGTGTGTGTGTGTGTGTGTGTGTGTGTGTGTGTATGTGTATATATGTATATATATATATATATATATATATATATATATATATATATATATATATATATATATATATATATATATATATATATATATATATATATATATATATATATATATATATATATATATATATATATATATATATATATATATATGTGTGTGTGTGTGTGTGTGTGAGAGAGTTGTAAATATAATTTATTCTGAAGCAATATTCTCACCAGTGTTCAATCAGCTTTGACATTTAAATCTGCATATTTGTGATATTTTTACCTAATAAAGGACATTTTTCCCCTAATCTTATTAAATATAGGCTATGCTTCAGGTTTCATATTATATTCTTAAATTTGATCTATACATTAAATTAAAATAAGACACTATAGGGATGTTACCAATTAAATTAAATAATTTACACTGAAAAATTACAACTGCATTAAATGTTATGAGATTTATATTTTTAATAAATGAGAAATGTTGGAAAGTATGTTTAAACATGAAACCTTTAGGTGGCAGCAGGTAAGTCTTAATGAGTGAGTCATTGAGTCATTCGAGAATGAGGCAGTCATTTACGAATAGGTTATTGAATCTTTGATTCACCGATTCATTCAAAATGCTGAATCATTCAGTAACACACTGTTGCTGTGAGATGCGTTATGGTTCTGCTGTTTGGAACTTTGTTGCTGTGATCTTTATTTGGAACTATTTTTGCTGCTGAAATAGAACAAAAACAGTCAATATTGCATCTAAAATGTAAGTGACTTAAAGTAAATTAATTGTTTATGGAACTATCATATAAAATCAGTGTCATTTTCAGTCATGATGGTACTCAGGAAAACAGCACACTTTGTTGTGTGGTGTTGTTTAACGGTATCATGTTATAAATATAAAAACTAAACATTTTGAATGTTTACTGCAGTTTCTCTGCTCCTTGTGAGGCTGCACGAGTGTCAGCAGCGCAACCTTGTTACCGTCAGTTCATTATATATTATACTATTATCCACTATCGATCGCCTCTTACACTAAATGAATGCAGAATCATTCTAGCATTTTGGTGATTCGCTAGTTATTTTTTGTTATTGGCATTTTAAATTTGCTTGTCCATCGGGCAAGTAAAATTATCTTTCACTTACCCCTTCAAAAAATGTTTTATGTCAAGCGTTAAAAATCAAGCGTTAATGTCGGATATCATAATAAAATGGACAGAAATTTTTAAATATTAGAATGTTTCATATAAAAAGTAAAGGCACAAAGCTTATTGCGATTTATTAGACAGGAGACATGCTACAATGTTCTGTTCATTTATTAACTGAAAACAGCATAGACTAAAGGCCTGTTCACCCAAGAACGAGAACTATAAAAAAAAAAAAAAAGGAAAACAGATAGATAGTTCTAAAAATCATTCTAAATATATATATAAAAAAGTCTACATCACAACAATAACAGCATCAAGAAGTGATTTTGTTGGAATCACTTTCAGAATGATTTTTTCCAGCAGACAAACAAAACATTTACAGACAATTAGAATCCATCCTGCTTTAAAGAGCTTGAGCATTTAAAGCGGCAGATGATAAAACTCCACCATGTGCTTAGAATAAATAGAACAATATCATCCGCTAGTGCAGATGCAAATATAGTTCTTGGGCCTTAAAACACTGATTCTTAAGAATTGATATTGGTTTATAAAAATGAGAATCGATTCAAATCAATATAAATATTATTCAGCCCTAATATTTAGACAGGCAAAGATAGCTAGATTATAACTCTACATGTTCTTAATGTAAACTACTCTACTAAATACGGTCATCCTCTTCAGCAGCCTCACTCGTTCACATCAAGCGCCTGCTGCTCTGAAACATGTCTGAGATGTGACAATTAGCCTACAGGTAAAACAACAACATAAAAAAATGCTGAAATCACCTTTCAAGTATTCACACAAACACTACTTGGCATAAAACAAACATCTTTGAAGCCACTGTGATGAAATGAGGGAGAATGCATACAGAAAGAAAAGGGAATGAATAACACGAGGGGCGTGAAGATGGAGGACTGTGGAATTTTCTAGCGTCTTATATTTCCCATCCTCCCCAGGCCAAAAAGCCCTCCCACTCTCCCTCTAGAGTTTTTTTTTCCTTCTTCAGCGAGAGCTAATTTGCAACATGTGTTCTTTAATGGAGAGAGCCACCCGATGGAAGCATGTGAACTCGATACCACTGTAAATCTCCACTTCCACAGCTTTTTTTATTGGCATGTCACACTTTGGACAAGCTGGAAATTACACTCGGTGAACTGAGAAGCAGTGCAGAGACACTCTATAAAGGCGAGGAAGAAAAGGAAAGGAAAAGAGACAGATGAGAACGAAGCGGCGTAAGGTGCTGCGAGTCAGAGAGAGGGGACCGCTAGTCGTGTCGGGAAGGGAGGATCCAATTACACTGCAGCCAGGCCAAGCACATGTGCTTGGAGAACAGGATTGTTGCAATAAATATTGGCTACGCAAAGACTGCGTCACACTTGGCTGATACAAAACAAAGCAAATTACTTGGAGGCAAATATCAAATTACAATGCTTTAGTTAACAAGAACAGGAAATCTAACTGGGGATTAAAAATTATAGTGTTGTTTGGGGGGGACATTTCAGCTATAATTGTTGTGAGAAATTAAAAATTTATCAAAATGATGAGGATTACACTAGTACGATAGTTGTTTTATCACAGTGTGATTGGGAAAGTGTAAACATTCCCTTCGTGTTGGTATTTTTGTCATTTCTCTTTGACATCAAAGCGGACGAGATAGAGAAGCCTGCCTTTCCTTTTTTAAGATGAAACAGTTGGGTTGAATGCCAGGGCTCAGTGTTCCCAGCTTCAGATGCTAGTGAAGACATCAGAAGAGGGAATTTGCCTGTGATGTGCCAAAAAACGGCATTGTGTCTCTGCGGCAAATTCCGGCAATCTGAGATGAGGCGAACAAAATTAACATAGCCATTCCACAGAGACCCAAATGATTTCTAATGCATAAAAATACTTGACAAATACCCACCTCGCCACCAGGAAAGCAAAGGCGGTAGTCCGGGAAGGGAAAGCCGTGATAATGAAACGTGGTGAGAAAGGCTCTGTTTAATAATTTAGTCTCGCGGTCAAGGATCTGCTATTGATTGTGCTTTCAGGTGTCTTATGAAAATGTTATCTCCAGCTTCACGTCTCGGCTCCATCTGGCAATGTAATCACCACCTCATACCCCATTGTTGACCCCACACACTTCCATTTTGATTTTACTCCTGTTCTTGCTCTTCCTCCTCCCTCTATCCCTCTTTCTTTCCCCTTGGCCACACAGCTGGTTTCCATAGTAGCATTTACTGAAAGCACAGAGCTGTTAAAAGCATAAGAGGGAAAGAAAGGGAGAGGGATGTGTGATCTAGGAAAAAAAATTAAATAATAAGGTTCTTGATCTTTTCTGAATTGGGTGATAACATGAGTTGACTATCTCTTCCTTTATCTACTATGGCTACCATCAAGGTAGTATGTCAAAAGCACTGGTATTTCAGTATAAAGTTGATAAAATATATATAAAAATAAAAAAACAAATCTAAACACAAAATTAAAATAAGACATCCAATTTTCAAATCTGTGCATTGAATGCAGCCTAATAGGGTCTGCCTTTATGCTGCCAATAAGAATCAAATGTGTATGTTAATAAGAAAAAGTCATTCAATATCAAATTAGTTTTTCATGTGGTATTGAAATTGGTATCAAGAACCAAGAAATCTCACTGGTATTGGTATCAACTACTGAAATTAGTAGTGACAACCCCATCAATTATATATTTATTTGGTTTGTTTGCCTAAATAGATTCATTTTGGCAATGAACTAGAAAACGTGTTTTTCAAAAAAGCACCAAAAACAAATGGATACAAACAGAGCTTCAATTGGTTTTGGAGAGATGCCCATTTGGAAGCAGTGCAGCATAGGCTATGTGTATTTTGCACAGTGCTAAGTACCTAATGTCATTACCACCAGCAGCATTAATGCTTCCTTTAGTGGAATTTCAAGTGTATAGGAGGAAGGGAGAAAAAAAAGTCACACACTTCATTCAAGAACATTAATCAAAATGGCCATTAACTTGCAGCATTTCACAGCAGATTTACTTACACAGGCTAGCCCTTAAAGGGCTTTACAGTCAGGTTTGCTGAAATAAACTGCGCCAATGAATAATTCAGGGTGGTGGTGGGGAGGGGGGTGGGGGGGTTCACAACATCAGAACAATGAAAAGCCAATTCACGAAAAAAATAATTTGCTCAAAAAATATGGCGGGAAATAAAAAGACTATTTGACTACCATTACAGGCCCCCCCAATTAATTCAAAAAGGCCGTTGGGGAAAACGCATGTTTTAGCATTTTGCTGCTTCTGCTGCTGAATTTAGCATTGTGTGTGTGTGTGTGATGTCATCCTGCCTGCTTGACAAAAAGTGCACCCCCTCCTACAGGGCTCCCTCAGCACCCGACACTCGCTGCTAAACCTGTAGCCGCTCTGTATTTCTGCCCTACTCTAAACACGATACCCTGCAGACAAAGTGCAAGCAGGGATATTTCAATCACACGCTCCCGAGCAGAGATGCGGCGGAGGCTCTCTAGCTGCCAGCAGAGCCTGCTGCCAGAGGTGCTTTTTCAGAGCCGCACACAATAACGGCACAACAAAAACCTGGGGGCCACTTGTGAGAAACGCACCTTTACATATTTATACATGCAAATGCACAGGCTCATTTTCAGCGGCTGAGCAGGCAGAGGAGTGACGGTCGGGGGGAGGGCGAAAACGTCGAGTGTAATGCTGGGAGAGATAGAAAAAGCATTGCCACCCCGGTCCACACAGAGCCTCTTAATGACTGCAGGCTCCCTGATGTAAAGATGGCAGCGGCTGCCGCTCCGCTCAATAAATATTAACAAGAACTGCGACTGATGGCGCTGCTCACTGATCCATAATTGCATTTCAAAATGCTGAAGCTTGTGGTGGTGGGGGGTGGTGGGGGGGTCCTGATGAGGCAACCTACGCACCTCCCACCCCCAGGCCGGATGAGGATTTAATCAGAGCTGCAGAGGGCATTTAATAGAGACACAGGCCATAATTACACTTTTAAAGGGACAGATCATACAAAAATTCAAATTCTCATCACCCAAAACTGTGTGTTGTTCTGTGAAACAAAAATATTTTGGAATGTGTCAGTATTTTTTTGTGCATACAGTGAAAGTCAATGGATCAAATGCTGTTTTGTACGCCATTGACTTCATACAAGTCATACAAGGTTTGAGCGACACGAGGATGAGTAAATAATTTTCATTATCTCCTGTTTGCAAGGATGAAGGTGTTTGTAAGAGTATTTTCGCTGATTTTTTTTGTGGCGGGTAGGCAACCTTATGGGTTAGAAAAATATGCATGGGGCATTGCGCACACGCATCTCTTCGTAAACCCACTTTTATGATCATTCATGCATGCACATATATTTGCATCTTCATGAAAGCGTTTTAATTAAGGCTTTGAATCATTAGCTTTTGAGGGCGCAGAGATAAGCACAAAAACCATCAGAAGTGAATTACACTGGGAGTTTATTTGCATTCCATGAACGCAGGATCCAATGCATTAGCATGGGCTGGCAGTGGGCTTATCAAACACTTCAACTGCACACCCTAATCAACAATATCCGCATTGCCAATAATCAATAGTCTGTTAATTGCCATTTCACAGCTAGAGTGCAGATGCGTGGGTCAATGCAGAGCCAGTTCAGATTGCAGTGTCCTTGCCATCTGCCAAGCTATTGTTTCAAGTGAATCATTAGGGGTCTATGTATAGCTCGCCTCAATGAGCAAACAGTGTGTGGAATAATGGCACTTTAGCAGGCCGACATTTCACATTTTCAGATTGGGATTTAAAAATGGTCAAATGTGTTAAACAGAGCTGACAGTATTAATATAACTGAATAAATCAAATTGGCTAAAAATAAAAATGTACAGAACCGTGAAAGATGGGCATTCTAATGTCGACGAAATCGATCACGTCAAGACTTTCCCAAATCTTCAAGATCTCGTACTGGCTCACATCCTCAAGATGTCTGAATAAAAAGCTTGACTGTGATTTTGTGTTAACAGCTGGGTTTCTATCCAAATCTTTCACAAAGAAATTTCAAAAAATGTGACTAAAAAGATTGAAAAACATTGCTGCATTGTGCAGACTTATCAGAAATGTCAAAATATGTTAAATATGAAAAATCACCTTAATGCGCATTGTATTTTGGGCAAAACTCCAGAAAAACCACCACAACCTGAACTTTTTAACCTGTAAACGTATGCACTTATGAGTTTATTCACATTATTCAATTCAAGATTTCTTAAATTAAAATAGTAATTTACACCCTTATGTCGCTCCAAACCTGCAAACTGTTTAATTTGCATTACACACAAAAGACACTTTAAAAGAATGTTTTGACTCCACACATTTTTCAAAATACATTTTATTTTCCACAGTAGACAAGTGTTGGAAAGACATTAGGTTGTAAAAGACAACAAATTTTATTTGAGCAAAAATTCTAAAATTGCTTAAAAGTAATTAAATACTAAGTAAACAAAATAGTCTGATGGACCACAACGAGTAACAATCTTTCTTTTTACTCAGTCCTGCTTCTGTGCTTCATTGGAAATCATGAGTTCTTTTTGATAATTGTATTGTACATCACACCTAATTAAATGCCCATAAGCACCAATACAACGAGAAGAGCAGGGCATTTCTGCCTGCGGCCGAGCCCCCAGAGGCAAGCAGCAATCACTCCATTAGAGGCAGCGCTGTGCTGCAGCTGAGCTGGCCAATATCAGCAAATTAGTTTAGCCACGAGGATGGGGGAAGGGTGCCACGGCAACACACACCGACAACAACAGTGTCAGTCACCGGCATATGCAGCCGGCCCAAATTAACAGGAGGAACAAGTGAGGGAGTCAGACAGAGACAAAGAGGGCAGAGCTGGAGACTGTGATTGACTTGAGGATAAAGGCTTGTGCTGTTTATGATCGATTTGGTGCTGAATTGTCTTTGTGTCTGAGTAACCCCTGAGAGATCTTTCTCTTTCTGTCTCACCTCTTCTCCTCAAAGCTGACAACATCTCAAGGCTGTTTCCAGCCAATAGAGTGTCAACAGGACTCGCTGCATAGCTGCTTTTCCTATTAGCAACAGATACTTAACTGAATGTGTCACCCTCATCACATTAATACAGCGTATGTCTTATGCACAGCACTAATGGGCTGAGGCCGTAAAATAAATACACAGAGGCTGTCCGTGTCCTTGATATCAGTATGCACCGCTGGCTTTTAGACACACAAAATGGTGCTGAGCTAACAGCGGTCCATTATCATACCTAACCTGAGCAGGAAAGTCCTGTATTTGTAGGAGATACAAGTATAGCTCGTCTCTACTTGAGAAAGACAAATCTGCAAAATTATACAAGATTATGTTTGAACAATATATTTTTAAAAAAAGCAATAAAATCTTACTATGGTACCATAAATGTTGCTGTTTTAGCTAAAAGCTCACAAATACATACACACAACCGGATAACTGGATTAAAATCACAACACTACAAACTTCAAGGCAAAAAAGGTTTAAGAAAGTATGCAAAGACAAGATATACAATCCCATAAACCTTTGTGAATGACAGTGTAGTCAATTAAGAAAAAAAATGGCACAATATAAAAATATGGAATTATAATCAGGCATTATTAAAAAAACAACACTTTTATTCCTGTGATGGAAAAGCTGTATTTTCAGCAGTCTTACTCTAGTCTTCAGTGTCACATGACCCTTCAGAAATCATTCTAATATGCTGATTTGGAGAACAAGAAACATTTATATCAATGTTGAAAAAAAAGTTGTGCTGCATTATACTTTTGTGGAAAGCGATATTTTTTTCCAGTATTCTTTGATGAATATAAAGTTCCACAAAACAAGCATTTATTTGAAAAATCTGTAAATGCTGCAATAAACACTATAAAATGCAGTTGTACACACACACTGTTTTCATTCCTACCAAGGCAAGTGTGCGCTTGTGTGAACAAAAAATGGGAGAGATGGACAGAAGAGATACATACAGCAGCAATTTACAATACACCCACCCTTTTCCCCCTCAGCTAATCTCTTTTATTCTGTCTTTACCACAGAAATGTTTACAAAAGCTCAGTCAGCTGTGCCTTAATCACAGTGTGTCTGTGAAGGGGTGACCATGTGCACTCACAAACAAGGGTGGAGGCACCTGTCTTTGTACATCTTTAAGCCCATTTAAGCAGAAGGCTCATTCAGAATATCAATATGATTGAGGGGGAAAAGGAAAAGGTTGAGTGAAAAGCGTGTCAATTAATGGTTTAATTTGGACTGAGTGAAGGGTGGAAACATCTCTGTGACAGTGTGAAGGTCTATGGGTGTGTGTGTACATCAAGATTCAAGCGTGCACACACACACACACACACACACACACACGGCACAAAAAAAATCTCATCGCTCAAAGAGGGCGGAGAGATCGATTGCAGCATGCAGGTTCTCTCTGCGGTGCTAACTGGATTCCCAGGTCATTAGATAAAGTACATGGGGTGACGTTGTTCAACCCTTAAGACTAGAGGAGAGCCATATTAATGAGGTTGTTTTGCCAGAAGCGAGGCAATTTCCTCACCTCGCGGCAGAAGAGGGTCGCTGAGAGAGAGGCTCATGTGACTCTGCAAGAAACATGCGCAAAAATACGGCTAAAGCGGTGTGTGAGACGACCGCAGAAACCGGTCCTCTAGAGAGCCATGATTGTTCTGCATGTAATGAATTCACTTTATTATGTAGAACCACTCTGTAAATCTGCTAATGCTGGAAACTTTCGATACCCTCATTCACCATTATGGCCCACTATACCTTTCTGTCCTACTCAATACAAGTGAATGAATCAACCCAGCGTTAAAAGCTAAGAAAGGGAGAGAATGCATGAGAAGGGGGGTGAGGGGGGTCAGGGCAATTGACCTTAAGGCTTTTCTACCATTTCAGTGGACAGATGCTCACATCCCAATTAAATGGAGAGGGGTGACAGCAGGCGCTCAGAGGTGAGCATCTGAGCTGTAGCTGCACATCCATTACACTTGTTTCAACTGAACATTGCCACAGCCATGAGACACTCATATTCCACATGTTGATTTGATAAAAGCAGCGCATTTACTAAGAATTTGCAAAATGACACTTCCAAATCTAGTTGAGTTGCATTGCCTCTCTCTCTATATATATATATATATTATATATATATATATATATATATATATATATATATATATATATATATATATATATATATATATATGATATATATATATATATATATATTATGAATATATATATATATATATATATATATATATATATATATATATATATATATATATATATATATATATATATATATATATATATATATATATATATATATATATATATATATATATATATATATATATGACCCATGCTGGCAAAATGAATCACAATGAGCACATTTTCAAAAATTATTCCAAATGTATGATTTGTTTGAATTGGAAAGAAAAAGCTACACCTGTTTGAAATCAATAGTCAGCAAAGTTCAAGTTAACTTTTCTTTGATGGTTCCAAAACAAAATCACCTAGCACCTATACCTTAAAATCCCTGGTTATAACACCAAATATCTATAGGAAAAATATATATAAAAATATATATTAAACTTTTTCCCCATGATACTGCAATTGTTTGATTAACATTAATGAAAATGTATTAAGACCTACTGTACAACACGGATCTAAAATTATGTCACATCAGATGTTTTTTCCCCAACAGTTAACCAAACGTAAGACATAACAGAAAATGTTTGCGTGAATACTCGCCAAGACAGATTTTTAAATACTATAACTCTATAATATGTGTTTATGTGTATATCGAGATCATGCACAACAAAAGTGATTAATCGCAATTAAAAAAACAACAACAACAACAACTATCTAATCAACTTCACAGCCAACAACATGGATGAGCATCGACTAAAGAGATGGATTAAAGCAGTAAAAGCTAGCAAGGAGGGCCAGTGAGGTCTTGTGACAATTACACCCATCAAACAAAGACCCCTAGATCTGCTCTTAATCAAGAAGATAATCACAAAACATACTATATGTTATTCTTGGCAAGTGCAGATTCTGCTGCCCTCAGCACTCTTCCAAGCAATCCGATTACAGGCTTCTTGGATGCCCGGGCTCTGGCATGCTCTCGCCTACCTACCCTCCCTTCCTCTGCACATCCTTCTCACTCATCCAGCCAGCGCTGAACCCCCCACTTTAGCTCCTGCGGCTGTCATAAGCCAGCCTGCCCTGTGTCCACCCCCCTCCCATCAGCACCTTAGCTGTTCAGTACCATTAACAAAGCCTCATGGGTCTTCCTCCACACAAGGGGGGTGATGGGCAAGCCGAAGGACCTCTTGGCTAATTGCATCCTGCTGTGGGGAAATAGCCATCAGAAAAGCCATAATGTGCTTATTTACTTGGACACTAAGTTGAGATAACGTTATGTCACATCAAATGTGGCACCCATAGAAGGGAAAAAAAACCTGCAGCTGTCTGAGGTCGCTGGGGGAAATAAATCATGGAAATATATTGGCCTAATAAAGCAGACTGAATCTGAGGTGGTTTTGCTCTCTGATCAATGTGTTCTTTGAAGATTCAAGTTTAAGTAGCTGATTAATAATCTATATAAAAAGTGTCAGCAAAGAGCAGATCAAGTGTCGAGATCTGCGATCTGCAAAAGGAGTTTTTCTTTCCCTTTCTCTCGCTTTTTTTAATTGATCAATTAACGGCATGTAAAACCAAGCTGGCGCTACAACGTAAACATGTGTGAGCTAGATGAGGCTTTGTAGAGAATATCTGGTGCTCCACTTCACACAAGCTAATTAAACTTGTAAATCTCAGTGTATTGCAGGCTGATTTTCCTATAGAGTAAAAAACACAGGCATTAAAAGAAGAAAAAAAGCCAACTGTCAGCACAATTCATTTCCAAAAAAAGCCTGGTTAACCAAGTTTACAGGAAAATCTAAACGTATGAAACAATTCTCAACTGTAGCAGCATTGTTCCTGGACATCAACAGCAACTGGCCATCTCATTGCAAAACTATACTGAAATGAATCAAAGCAATTACCCACATTAAACCTCTGTGTTTGATCCTGTTTCTGACGTATAGAAAAAGATAACAAATGAAACAATGGTAACAGGGTTACATAAGGGCCAGCAGAGAGGGTGCCTTGATCTGGACAGATGAGGGGAAGGAAAAGCCAAGTCAACTCACCAGCTTGAAGTCCTGAATGCTACAGATGAAGTAGGGCGTGTTCGGCCGTCGGCTCTCTATATACACACAATCTGTGAGGATGACAAACAAGAGTGTTACCAACATCATCTAGACAGTCAGATAAGATCTCAATTATCTTCATTTCTCAAACCTGACAAAATCTGTTTCCCTTTGTAAAACACAACTGGAATGCGAGTAATAGGATTAAAGGGCTTTTGGATGCAGGACAGTCCGCCCTTTCCAGAACAAACATCAAGGGGAGTATGAGAAAGCAGGTCAGTATTGTTCCAACAATTATGTGATGGCAGGGGTTTTTGTTGAGAAGAAAACACAATAACCCAACACAGGAGACAATGTGAAGCTGATACGATGCAAAACATATCCTAAATTACGCAAACATTTTGTAGCTTTTCCTCCTCTGAAGTGAAGCTGAGCAGAGGGCCTCTGTGTTTAAATTAAATGTGACTGGTGGTATGGCCAGGTCATGAACCTTCATCTCCTTAACAAAAACATTCACACTGCACAGCCCCAACAAGAGAAAGCAGCTTTAGCTAAGGAGACGCACATACACGCACACATACTTCCTTCCTCTGCGGTCAATCTGCCAAACATTTGTAGAGTGCGGGGGATGAAAAGATCACCCTCTTGTTCCACCCGCTTCTCCGCAGAGACAATCTGAGGCGCTCTTGAAATGGAAAATACTTCAGTGCCGCGCTGTACCGACATCAAAATTACTGTGAGTTATTTGGGGTGGGGTGGGGGGTGGAAACGATGTCTGTTTAAAAGAAAGGGAGTGCTCGAGCTGTTTGCTAGATAAGAATCTTATTTACACAGAAGAATGAGCCTCCAGTTTGAAGACAAGCATTCTTTGATAGTTCAAATGTGTTGAAAACACAAAGAGGGCTGTGCTCGGCTGCTTGGATCACCCTCTGTCAGACTCTGAGGTGCCAGCCACCGCTCCATTCAAAACACTCATTACATTACATTGCTATTTCACACTACAAATCCATTTTACACTGGCATCCAAGCCAGTATTTGTTACCTAGACCTACACCGTTCAGCTTGAGATGAGGTGATGGGGTTACTCTGGTTTCAAGTCAACATGAAAATCAAAACTGACCTTTTATACTTCAATAGACATTCCTAGTTCCAAATTC
Source organism: Paracanthobrama guichenoti (assembly GCA_018749465.1). Lineage (NCBI taxonomy): Eukaryota > Metazoa > Chordata > Actinopteri > Cypriniformes > Gobionidae > Paracanthobrama > Paracanthobrama guichenoti. The sequence continues at coordinate 27,001,756 of CM031965.1, read as the reverse complement.
GTCGGTTCACATTATTCTAAGGAAAAAAGTCTTTATAATCTTTAATCAAAATGTGATAACTTGCTCCACCTCTGAAATTATAAAAATTTTGCTGACATCACCTAAGCCATCCAGTCTATTAGATAATGTTAACCAAAAGCCGAAAAGACATTTTGCATTCAAGCCTGGCTAAATTTATATTGGGACCTGCCACTTTTCACAATCTAATCAACTTCCAGGTCTCACCATTCATTCAGTCAGAGGCGGAGCAAGTTATTAAATTCCTTTTCTGATGACATCACCTAGGCCATATGGTCTATTAAATATTGTGAATCAATATCCAGTAGCTATTTCAGCATTTAAGTCTGGCTAAATTCAGGTAGGCACTGCCCACTTTTCATGATCCAAACAACTTCTGGTCGCAAATGCCATGTCATGTTGACTTTTTTTAAAGCAACTTAAAAGCAAAACAGTTGACTGAAAAGCTATTTGAAATTTTAAAAGCAGAGAATAAACATCAGCTAATAGCAGTGTTTTTTTTTTTTAAATAAATAGATCAAATGTAAATTCATGTCCGAGTTGCACTTAAATGTCATCACATTTTCCTGGTTAAATAAACAATACATTAAAAGTACAATTCTATTTTGTATTCATTAACTACAGCTACTATGTAATTAATTATTTAAATATTTTTTATTAAAACCAAGTATAAATATCAAGTATAAGTTGGTATTAAGCATTTTTACATTTATTCTAAAATAATAACTACAGTAACAATTTTAAGAATATTATCTATTTGTGAACTGATGTTCAGCTGTTCTTTTTAATAGTCAACTTATTTCCATCAGTCATCAAGCTCGGTAAACACGGTCACAGACACGATGTACCTTTCATTTCGCCAAGCTGATTTCAGGCCATTTCAAGTTTAATTTTGGCATGATATCTAACTGGCTGAGTTATTTACTTAATTAGTCTTCCTCATGGTCAAAATGACCTGAAGCCCTAAAATTATACTTGTTTTCGCCCAGAAAGCTTATTTAATTTCATTTTGATAATCTCAAAAGAATTGCATTAAACAAATTGAAAAATATTATCATTTTATAATTTTTTTAAATGTTAGATTTTAATCAATAAATAAAGCACATTTTGCATATTAAGCAGTACATAACTGAACTTAAATTCAAAATAACTTACAATTTCAAGCATAAACTTTAATTCAGCTCAAAATATTTTACATAGGGTGTCTTTGCAGACCTCTTGTGGAAAAAAAAATCCAACTTGGCCTTATAGCTCCATATGGAGCAAATGAGCCATTCCGCTGGGTCCTAAAGTCAGTTTTTCTTCGGTATGCATTCAGATACACATTATAAAATAATTTTTTGGTAAAGTTTCAGCATTTTTTGCTTGAATTGAGCATTTTTAGGTTTTTCCATTCATTCCTAAGGGGGACAAATTGACCCGCAAAGGAAAGATGTGTTACTTTTTCAAATTGCAAACAAATTAGTTTTGGGTCAAAATGACCAGAGGATGAAAGTTAACAATTATTTTGTTCATTCAGACCTATTCGCGAATATGCACAAAAACAATAGGTGGGATTTATCGCACAAACCAATCATAGCGCAACATTTCCTCTCACATTACTTTCCCCCATTCATTCTCAATTACCCTCCACCAAACCCACCGCACACTTTAGGGAGTCTGTTTAAAGTCAAAAGTCAATGGGCTCAGGGGAGGGAATCCCGCTTTAACTTTACCTGCGGGTGTCGCTGTTGGACACTGTTACTTTAGAAAAACAAGTGATTTACACACTTTTTAATGTCTTTAATGCGTCGTTTTATTTTTGCAATATGATTATTTTCTCATCCAATTTTTTGAGGAAGGAAAGACACCCCTGGCTCTCAGGGCATAAAACATACATCAACATTAATATAATGCTAAAATACAAATAAACATTCATTTTACAGCTAAACTCAATACGGAGTTAACTAATAGCAACAAAAATGTTAAAAAGTGGCTTATCAGAAAGCTGAACTCAAAAGTCATGACAGACTCCCGAAGCCATGATTCATTCACACTTCCTCACTCATAAACAAAGGCTATGCCGCGTGTTAAAAGCAAAAGTCGTGCATTAACAAGCAAGTGCGACTCCACCATCTTGTCTCCAGTTAGCCAAATTCATAAGCAAGTAGTGTGTGTTGATGGCGGGGTTGAGCATCGCAGTTATCCGGCAGCCATATCTGAACACACAGCTTCTGGAGCGTGGCACAAACACACTCACACACTGGCGAGGATAGCAGCCTGTGTGTGTGTCATCGCTTTAAGCGCAGATCTGGAGATGCTAGAAGTCTTTGTGTCTCTGTAGTGCTAAAACTGCATAGAGATAAATGTTTATCTGAACGCTTCAGTATTCCAGGGATGAATTCACGTAGCATGGGCTGAGGAGGCTAAAAGCTACTACTAACAAAAGGAGAGCGATTCCGTTCCAGCCTTCTTAGTGCACATCTTTTATTTATTTGTTTTGTTATTGATCTCATTGCGTTTATCTGTTCAATGCAGCAGGCAGAATAAAGATATTTAATAGTCTGAGCACACTGTAAACCATTCGTTGGGGGTGGGGTGCTAAGAATGCAAGGGGGGCCATTTTGAGTGGGTTGCATGTGTGACAGGAAAGGCTTGTTATCAGAGCCAGTCCGCACAGGGTATTCTAAGGCTTTATAGTGTGTTAGTGGGGTGGGCTGAGCTCTGCCCATCTGGGATTTTTTTTTTTTTACCTGCGTTCATTCTCTCATTTACAAGATAACGTAAGTGAATATATCCATCAGAGCTGTGACTGACAGCCTTCCATGGAGGGGGAGGGGAAGCTGAAGAACAAAAGAGACAAATCTCAAATGAAATGAGATGACATGTTTCAGAACATCCCAGGCGGTGTTGAGAGGGATTTACCTTTGAGAATTGCGGCTTATAGTCTCTTAACCCGGCTGGTAGATTCATTTAGAGGAAATGGATTCCCAACATACTGACAAGGCAATAGATATCTGTGCTGTGAGCCGTAAAGAAAATACTGTTCTGGTTTAAAATTCTTCCTAGGGTAAATGAAGCCGCAAATGTGACTTAGCCCATTTCTGGGCAATAAAGCCAAGACATTTTTTTAATCTATTTTTCACTATTTATGTATTTTTCTAAATAATTTAAGGCATAGTTCACCCAAAAAGAAAATTACCACTTTTAAAGAATTATATTTAATCATTTCCAGTTAATTACTCTAATATTAACCAAATTAACGAAATGAATAACAACAAAAACAACATGGTCACATTTATCATTATTCAGCTTTTTTTTCCTTTTTCTTTTTTCTTTTTTTTTCGCAGACAAAATCCAGTCATTTCAATAGGAATCCACACGATTGGTAATTTCACGTGAGAGCAAAAGATTTATCCATTCAGATTTTGCACCGGGTTCAACTTGGTCACACGGATTTCCTGCATTGGCCATTAGAAAGCTGCCTGGTTTGAAAGTGACTTCTGTCTGAGCTCAGCTTCATACATCTCTACACCACTGACATTAGATATTGACCTTTTGTGGCCTCAAAATTTAGCTAATGTGGACACACATTAACATTATGACTTAAGTTCAAATCAAAGATGTTATTAATGCCACCGTTTGTGGTCTCAATGTATGTTGGCTAAATAATAAAGCAATTGTGATGTCAATATTTTAAAATGAACAAAAAGCATTGCTAAAGCCTGCAAAAACCTGTCAAAAAAGTGTTTTTAAAAAGACCCAAAAAGGTACTTTTCCCACCCATCTGTGGAACTCGTTTCTAAACAAAAGGTCTTCGGGAAATAAACTGTGTTTAATATTTTACAATAATGACGGTCCTCACTGGCCGTGGAGAGTTGCGAGGCTGTAATTTGTGCTGTACTTTGAGAGCGGACCTTTAAGACTCCAATCTGTTCAGATGTGTTCCAGCCATTTTGTGCTTTTAGAAGCCCCTCTCCATCAGACAGTGAGCAGGCAGAGAAAAAAGGGAAAGAGACCAAAAGAAAAAGAGAGAGAGGAGAGGAGTGTCTGGGGGAGGGGTGTATAGGATTTGAGGGGATGTGTGCTGTTCTAGGGGCTTTGTGGACTCCCAAATGCCTCCCACAGGCCGCAGGTCCCAGCTCTCGCTCTCTCTCTGTCTCTTTACCTGACTCTCTCACTCTCTCTTTTAGTGGCCTGAGAGAACAGAAGGGTGGGGGCTTTGCAAACAGCACAGATCCATTATCGACCACTCCACTGGAGCAGCCTGGCCTCATCCTTAGATTGAGATTTATTGAGCTGAAGAAATAGTCCATCACATGCCGAGACGCGTTCACACACACACACACACACACACACACACACACACACACACGTACCCATGCTTAAAGAAACACCCTAGCGGATGTTAGAAGTTGATCTGTTTGCAGGTATTATTTCTTAATGAATATTCATGTTGCTAAGTGACGGGTGACAATACATGCAGAAAGGGAAGAGGGGTAGCACTCATCCAATCGTCCTCTTCTTCCACCGAGGCTCATTGTTCACTCAGCCATTCTTCTAAACCGGTAAAGCGTGGCTAATTTAAAACACACCTTTACCGATGAAAGAGACCTGTCCTGCTTTCCGTGTCAATCCAGTTGCTGTTTTAATCCACTCCACCTCCAAGGAGGAAGACTGAGACACAAAAAAGGCTAAAGCAAAATATTAATATTTCACAAGCGCTAAGCCGTTTCCTTCAAAAAAGGGCCAGTGTTACTGTCGATAATACCTTCTGCAAGGTGACGCCTTGGCTCATTGTTAAATGCAGCCATTCGCTGTGGTCATGCTTATCTTGAAATTAAAGTAGCCAGAGGAATGCAATAATGAAATGGTAGGGGGCTTTGGACCAGGCGCTGACTTTACACTCCACGTGCCACATTCACACTCCTCTTCCTACATGACCGACAAGCAGCGAAGTGTCGACCTGCACCACTCGTGTCAGATCGTACTGGGAAATACTTCAGTGCAGGTGCTTCAGCTGGCACCAATGCCCCGTGTCAGAAGGAACAGGCCGGTCTTAACCCTGCTGCTCATTTCCTTTGCCTTGAGACCTGCAGCTTCAAACAGACACACATACAACTTATTCTGCTCTTCTCCCACATTCACCCTGTCAAGTTTGCAAATTCTCATAGCAGGAGATTAATACCTTCGGCCGAATTATCAAACCTTATGCAGCTTTGCCCTAAGAGTAGAAGCCAGGAAAAAGCTGGCTCCCTCTGGGCCGGGAACAGAAGCCGTTTGATGAGTGTGGTACACTTAGTCTGTAGCAGCTTTCTAATTTGTAATTGGCAGGTGGTTCAATTTCACAAAAGCCTCTACAGTCTCCCTGTCATACAATGCTACAGGAAGGGAAATTTCAGAATAGATCTGGCTCTTTTATTTCCAGCTATCGGCTTGGTAGGGATTTCTCTGCACACTGTTTGAAATGTTGTAAAAGGAAGAATTTCAGTGACACTTAAGCCTTTTATTTTGGGAAGAATACAATTTGACATATGGAGGTTTAAAATGAAACAAACATGCCTAACGATGAGACTATGATATGCCTAACGTTTGTACATCTTAACGTAAATGAATTGTGTTCAACACCGCTATTATGCAGAGTGAGCCAATCATAACAGAGTTCATTTATCTATAGAAATATTAAAAGGCACAGAAACAACTTGCTCTGAAGGTCAGATATATGGATCACCAATATTTAAATTCCTGTTGATATGATAAGACATTCATTTTCATGTTAGGGTTGATAACCAATAAATATTTAATATATTAACTTTTTAAATATTGGCTATTAAAATATCCATATTTATATATTACATACACTATTGTGTTTAAAATTAAACAAATATCAATCATTTTAAATCACTACAAAGAATTTAGTATGAAAAATAGATTTTGGAGATCTGCAAATTACAGTTTTCAAAGATTAACTTTAGGTGAGTGTTAGATGGAAAATAATTGTACATCCAAATTTCTTCTATTTTTTACTTTTTAAGTTTAAGTATTAAGTATTTAAAAATGTTCAATATAATAAAACAAAGAAATCAATAAGATAAACAATGTGGTACAGACGTCGTGGGAGCATGCGTCCCTAGTCAGTTTAAGGGTCGCAAACTAAATTATGACCTTTCTGGCACAAAAATCACGAGTGACCCTTAGGGGGAAAATAAATGCTACATGAGGTTAAAATGTGGCCCTTTTAATGAACCCATTTGATATGATTTAAACAGCAAAGCTTCTGTTCTCCCCTTCAAGGATATGAGGGTCTCCTTGTCGCCTGCTCTGCCTCTGCCTGCTTTTCATCCCCCATCTCCCTTTCTGTCTGTCTAAATCTTGAGACAGCTGGAAGCAGGGTAGAAGACATGCATGGAAAAGTTGTCTCTCTACATGGGGTGATACTGTTGCTGTCTCCTCAGAAGAGCAACAAGGAGATGAAGACTGCTGCTTGATGACTCACTCAGGTGGTCAAACGCTGTTAGTCTCACCTCGCTGAATAATACATGACTGTAAGCCAAGAGAGAACCTGGTTTCTCCCCCTGACAACAAACGGAGAAGTTTATTTCAGCAATGGCCTGAACGCTCTTTGCGAAGGTGGTGCATGTCCATTTTCACCCCACCAAGTCTATTGTGTTCATTTTTGACTGTGTTCCAGGGAAAGATCTGAAGCTTTGTTCGCCTGTTAGTCTTTCTGTAACATCTCTCTACTGGATCCACTGACAAACACGAAACGTACACCAAGCTGCTAATCAGGCAAAATTACGAGCAGACAAAGAACCAGTCTTGAAATGACATTTACGAGCTGACAAGGAACCACTCAGCTCTGTGTGGAGGTGAGGACGATGTGTTCAAGCTCCCGGTGGAGATCTGCAGGCTTTGGGTGGCTCCGTAATTAGGTGACAGCTGTCCAGACACCCACAGGCAGCCAGAAAAGAGAAAGAGAGAGAGAGAGAGAGAGAGAGAGAGAGAGAGAGAGAGAGAGAGAGAGAGAGAGAGAGAGAGAGAGAGAGAGAGAGAGAGAGAGAGAGAGAGAGAGAGAGAGAGAGAGAGAGAGAGAGAGAGAGAGAGAGAGAGAGAGAGAGAGAGAGAGAGAGAGAGAGAGAGAGGCCATCTTCAGGGACGTACTCATCTCTACTCAGCCTTTCGTAAATTCAACATTAGACCTCCACCTCACCACCATAACCCCAACAAAAAGCTCTGTTACAAAACCCATTGAGCTGCCTTGCCATCTAAAGAAACCTGCTGCCTAAATAAACCTCACAAGTGACTGAACTGGAACTTCACACAAACTGAACTCTTAAATGTAATGTGTACAAATTTACATGCCATGTTTAATGTTAACATGTTGCCAAGCTAACCACATAATACTCTAAAAATATATATATTTAAAATAGCATGTGCAAATATTGTTTGCGTGAGGGCGTGAGGATTGTTTGTGTTTTGTTTTTTTTTCGCTGACCTTGTCGCATTGCCTTCTGGGCATTCTGGGATTGCCTACACGGAGAAGGATACAAGCAATACTGCCTTGGACATTGGGTAGGGATGTAGGAATATTCATACTTCAAATATAATTTACTGAAAATGTAATACATTTATACATTGTTGATATTATTATTATTATTATTATTATTATTATTATTAATATATTAATATTTATTTTAATAAAATAAAATGCTGTAAATAAATACTCAAAAGTAAAAACTAAATTGAACGAATTAATAACCTATTATTATTATTAATAATAAAAAAACTGATAATACATTCTTAACCCCATGGACTAATTAAAACAACTCTTATTTCTCAGATGATAATCTAGGGTACTATTTTGGGGGGGCAAATAATCATGCTGCTAATCTTTCTGAACAGTGTTTTCACCAAGAGCACACCTATGCCACCTCAAAATGTCAGACCGGCACTCACAAGAGGTGAAAAAGATTACATGCTTATTAGTGTTGTAGTCAAGACCAACTAAACCGAGACCGAGACCAAGACCACACCAGCACTCCTTAAATTCATCTAAAAGATCCACATCTACTGTCTAAGAAATGACTTATATTTAATGAATAAATAAATAATTAAATAGCAAGATACTATAGCGCTGTTACCAATCAAATCACTAACAATACAATTCATGGCACAAATGTTGCATCTAAATTGGTGCAATTACACCTTCATAAATAATGTTCAGATTAATTTAACATTAAAACATTAACATTATTTAACAGTCACGGAATCATTTATTCAACCAATTTGTTCAAAGCAGCCGATTCATTTAATAACGAAACATTGCTGAATTAGCAAAGACATTTTAAAATTTGTCATGTAATATTAACTTCTTGTTTATTGAACGTTATGTACAAATCAATATAATTTGCAATCACGCTTATATTCATGAAAACAGCTCTCTTGCTCTTGTGATATTGCTTAATTATATTCTATGTTATATATAAAATTTAAAAACTAAACCTCAGACGTTTTTGGCCATTTATATTAATTTTGGGCATTTTTGAGACAATGCTGCATTGCTTTTGAACCCGGCAGCACAGTAACACAAGAAATCACATTACAAAGAAGTTATTGATTGCATTTAAACATTTTTACATCAAATCACATAAATGATGTTAAATCAGACAATGCACCGGCAGTTTAGTGATATCCCAGCAGTTGTGGTCTTGACTGGTCTTGAGATAAAATCCAGAGTCCTCCAAGTCTGAGACCGAGACCAGACCGAGGACAAATGTGGTCGAGACCGAGAAATTTTTTATTAATAATAATAATAATAATAATCTCAAGACCAAGACCGGTCTTGAGTACTACAACACTAATGCTTACGAACTAAATAGTTCTAAGAGGTTCTGAAGGCATTTCCTCCATGAGGAAATTTTCATGATTGTATTTTATTTTCAAGTAAAAAAAGAACCTCGATTGACACTAGAGGTGGACATTGACACAATTGGACTCGATTTCAATTCACAAGCTTGTGATTCGATGAACTTCAAATCAATATTGCTTAATTTGGAACCTATCAGGTACAATACATGGCACATTTCTGCAAAGGAGAAAAAAAGAGAAGAAAAAAAAAATCTCTTAACCTATAGTGCAGGGATCTCCAACACGTCGCTTGCGAGCTACCAGTAGCTCGTGGCCTGATTGGAGGTAGGTCGCCAAGACGTACTTTTCATCTAATTAGACTGAGCTAATATAGAAATATATACTGAGGCAAGTTTGTCGTATCAGCCGTGAGGTTATTTTTTTATTTATGAATAAATGTAAAAGTAAACATACAAATGTAGGGATGTCACAAGTACCGGTACTTCGGTACCATGTCGGTAGTGAAATGTTTAAAATGTGGCAATACCAGCATTTCTGTAGTACTGACTCCCAAGTATAAGCTGCGTTCACTCGCTTCCGTGTTTATCTAAGCGCAGGGCTCCAGACTGAAGCCGAATATATACTAGCGTCTGTGAATATTAAACTGCAAAATACTATTTAAATATTACTCCTGCATGTCCTGCGTCTCTGTGTGAATGACGGGCGCAGATGCACAGGCGCACACACACACGCGTGACACTTGCTGTCTTTGTAGTCTCTGGCGTGTCACTATATGAGGACACGAACGCATAAACCGTCACTTCATGAGAATTTACCGTTTCATTTGAGAAAACTGTCATATCATGAACACAGACACTCAAAGCTCTTCATGGCAACCCGTCAAAAAATAAAGTTTGGTTTAACGTGAAGAAATTGACAATATATTATGCTACTGTTCTAGCCTACAGTAGATACGTCTCTACTACTACTATTTTTTCACTTGATCTTTTATTTATAAACAATGTTACAGTATACAATCTTTAAATGTTTATGCATTTACTTATGATTATCATTATAAATAATAAACTTATTGAATTTAATAGAATTTTTTTAATAGTTAAATAAATTAAAAATAAATAACATTTTGCTGCGGTACCAAAATTGGCACAGAGTACTGTAAAATTTTTATGGTATTGGTACCGACTACTGTAACTACTACTACACTCTTTCAGATGTAAAACGGTTTGGATAGTTGTTAATATGAGAATTATGATGCATTATTTAAGAGTTTTAAGTATTGTGTAACATGAGTAGCTCTCAAATGAAAAAAGGTTTGAGACCCCTGCCAATGACCTGTCAGGCCAGAGCGCCAAAAAAAGAGAGAGACGTATATGATCTCACTCCAGTCTATGGGAAAGTAGCCAAATTTTCAATTCTTGAGGTTTGTGCTTGTAATTTCACACTGACTCGCCACACCCCTGAAAAAAAAAATCTGGATCTACATGATTCACATAAATGCTATTTTTATTCAAAACAACGAAATTTGCAGAAAAGCGACTAGTTGGCAGGGGTGAATCACTCTCTAGGTAGGCAGCCCACTAGGTTTTGGATGAGATAATGTGCACCATAAAGCCCACCCCAACTCTCAGCAGAGCCCACTGTGGACAATCACCTCTCCTTATTGTCAGCATTCTCATCACACGGGTGGGAGTGGTACTCATCCAGCCAATCCCGCTTGATGAGCTCTCCATTTTAAAAGCCAAATGGCAGCCAGGGAGACAAATTGCCGTCACAGTACAAGGACATTGGTGCGACTGCAGGTTGTAAAGACGGACTGCAGACAGCCACGGCCAGCTCACAGAGGCCTGAGTATTGATCTCATGTGTGTATAATCTCCTGGCTGGATCCATAAGCTGCCTCTGTGTAGCGAATATCCGCAAAGCTACAGGGAGACTGGACACGAGAACGCCACTCAAAGGCCTGATCGATTCAGATGCTTTACTCTTCCATCCGAGCGGCCCTGTCTGCAATACAAATGCCTCTCTATCTCCCTCTCCCCATCAGTATCACACTCACCCATCTTCTCCTTCCCTTTCTTCCTTCCTCACTCAAGCACAATCAAACGAGACTACGTGCCTTATTTGCTTTTTTTTTTTTTTTTTCAGACAACCTAATAAGTGCACACTAAGCTTGCTATAAAAAAACGTTGGCGGACAAAATGTATGAGGGAGATCTCCGTGTTGGCTTTCAATATTACTTCCTCTTATCTAGTGTCATACGTGCACGCAGCCGACTCTCTCGAGCCACAAAAGCAATTATTGTCTTGTTTCAGTTCTCTCCCTTGATTACACTCTCTTTTTCTGTTGGCTTCTCGCCGTTTTTAATACCCACTCCAAGGGTGGCCAGTTTTACATATTGTGTGTCACTAGACAAATATAAAAGGATTTAACATTTAGTAGGGTTTAATCCAGCACAGGCTTTGTGTCTACTTAAGCCGCCCGAATCAAATCTGATTGCAATAAGGCTGCAGCGACTGACCACAAACTGAATGCATGCACATATGGCAAGGACTGCGCGATTAATCGAAAATACACCCGAAATCGCAATATGGCTTAGCACAATTATGAAATCATAATGGCTGTGAATTAAACACATGCTGTGTGTTTAAGGGTGACTTTTACATGCATGCAGCTCATGATCCAGTGTTTTCAGCGTTTCAGGGCTGTGTGTTTCACAGAAAACAGAAATATTGCAATAGTAATGTGTTATTTTTCATATTTATTTTTAAATATTTGATGATAGTAACTGTAAAAGGATAACAGCGTGTAATAATAATGATAATCACAAATAGTTGTGAAACAAATATATGTGTGCAAATTCATAAATTTGTCCAAACTGTACAGCCCTACAAACAAGCACAAAAACAACATTTTAAAAATGTTGGAGGGGAAAAATGTGATTAATAAAAAAATACAATGTCTATACAAAACACAATGTCTCATTTACAGATCAGCTATATGATGTATATAACACTGAAAGAAATATGAAAGTTTGCTGTATAATGCAAAATGCAAATTCTTAATCCTTGGATCCCTAAAACAACAAACAATGTCTATCAGTGCAATTTAAAAAAACAATTTTAAATTTTGCAATTTTTAAACAACTAAGGCACTTTTTAAGGTCCAGTCATCTTCAAAAACATGGTGACCATCGCTTTCTATTATCTACTGCAGCACTGACAAAATCAACTAACATGCCTCAGACGTGTGTGATTCAATTCTATCTTATCTAAAGCAGAGCTGCAGTACTCTCCAAAACAGAGCAGGGAAGGGGTCTGCTGGGTTATTACTGAAAGAGAGCTTCAGCAACTGTGTTTTCAAGGACCTTCAGCAGATAATGCCTCCAACCCGATTCCACTGGGGCAGCGGCGGGAGACGGGGGGCAACCATCACACCATTCCCCAACTCCCCCCCCCAGCAAACACATCTCCGCTAAGCAGAAGAGATGGAGTGGAGAGAGGAGATTGGAAATTACGCAAATGGCTATAATTTGACATCTTCGCATAAAATAACTAAGCATACTGCTTGACCTTTCAGATGCTGCTAAATAAATGAAAGACACAGCAAGGATGATTTAGAACTACGGCAGCTGTGCTACAAAGCCGTGGTTTGCCCTCCACCGGAGTGTTGACATTTCCCCCCAGTCTCATGTACAACCAATTTCTAAACAGCAGGTGAAAGAGAGGCCATGTTTACAGCGCAGGAAAAGGTTATTGCTCTGGTCTAGGCTCAATCTCAGCGCCTAATAAAGACCTAATGTGGACCGTTTCGCTGTTTCTGCCACTCAGCGAAAAATAAAAATAAAAACCAAGAACCACGTGTGCACTTTGGAAGACTAAGTGTGAAAAATATGACCGTTTCAAATACCGTTTCTTCTGCATTTTCATCAAGATACTGAATTTATTTAGTCAAGCACAGCAGCCAATGAAAATGCATTTTTCTCATCCAAGTAGTGGATGATGTGACATGTTTATGCTACACTGAAGCACCATTTTCAGCAACACGTACAAAACATATTGCCAAAGACAGTTTTCTGTCCAAACAGCATGGTTATTTAATGACAAACACAACATCAACTTGAGTACAACCAGAACTCACCGCCAGGTCTGTAAACAATGTCATCCTCCGTAATGAAGGAAGTAATCTCGCCGTTTTCCGTTCGCTCATAGCGCGACTTCTTCTTGGGCAGCTTCTTCTTGCTTTTCTTGGTGGCCTCCTCGGCGGTGGCGGCCCCAGGCGTTTCGTTGTCATCGTCCTCACTGTGTTCGCTTTCAGCATAGTTCTTAGCACCGCCCTCCAGCGTGCAACTGCGCCGGGGCCGTGAGCTCTCGCTCTCTCGCGTTTTGTCCCGCTTCTCACGGTCTCTGTCCCTATCCCGGTCGCGCTCCCTCTCCTTGTCCTTCTCTTTGTCGGCAGTCATGATTCGCCACGTGCCTTCTTCTGTCCTCTCACGGCTGGGCCTCCGTGAAAGGTAGACTGTGAGCCTGGGCTTCAGTCTTCTGAATTTACCAATCAAATCCAGGGAAAATTTGGCCACACCAACAACCCCAGTGTTTCAGAAGAGCTGAAGGGAGAAAATAAAACAAATGACATTGTTAGAGGAGTTAATGATGTGACTATTTTTTTGTCCCATCTATTAATTTATTAAAAAATATAAATTAGTGCTGCAACAACTAGTCGATAAAATCGATAATCAAAATCATCGATAACGACTCTCATTAGATAAGTCGGGTCTGCCCTCTGTGCATGATCAGCTTCCACCAGTCGTGCCAAATTACAGAACTGAATAATGCATTTTTATGAACAAAATGTGCATCTAGAAATAGTGGAGAGGAAACAGAGTGAGCTGATGAAGGAAAGGTACATGATCCAAGTGCCCAAAACATGAGAAGTCTGTATTTTAAGCTTCAAGAGAATGCATTAGCGTTTAACATACCCAGTCATGGGCTTGATGCTTGTTTGTTTGTTTGTTTGGACAGCATTGGGCAGAATGTGGAATAGTGTGTTGTCAAAAAAAAAAAAACAATTGGCTTTTTGTCTGATTAAATAAAAAAATTAAAAAAAGCAAAATAATCATTAGTTGCAGCCCTAATATAGATTGAAATGCATTTTCAATACAATGACTGGAATACACCTCTCCAATGAATTTCGGAATTAAAATTCATTTAGATTTATAAAATAAAATTCTAATGTCACAGTGATACAACTATTGTTATCATAGAAGTAAAAAGCCTAATTAATTTTTTTTTTAATTCACATGGCAACAAACAGCATGCAGTAAAACATGCAGCAAAACACTCTCACTCGGTCAAGGTCAACAAGTCTCAGATAATTTGACCTTTTTATGACAAGGCACAATTTCTGTTGCTTCAATTTAAAACTTTTTTGAAAATAATGACGATGTGTATACACATGCATTAAAGCCAGATGCAAAATATCACTTTTTACTTGATGGTTATAACATTAAACATGCTCTAAACGTGTTCCCCAACACACAGTGAGATATTTGTAAAACCAAGGGCCTGTTGATACTCATGCAATCGGTTTAATCAATCACAGCCGGCGAGCAGCGCTGTGACGTCGCACACCAAAAGGAACATCAATCGGCGGTCTCTCCCACAGCAGCAGCGCACGTCCTCAGGAGAGCTCTGAGCAAAGCTATATCAAAAAAGCACAAACTTCAAGCTGCCTGCTCTATTCCCCAGCTCATTTCTGCCTGGCGATGAAAAGCACCACTATGTTTCCTTGTGCAGAGTGACCTAAACAGGATTCCCCACTGCATTATCAAATAGGCTCAGCTGCACGTTTTACAGGGTATTAGGCTTATATAGACCTTTGCACAACTAGCCAGTTCAGACTATCGAGAATTTCTTAAAGTAATACATTAGACTGGAATAAGACCCAGTGCTCCCTCCAGGCCACAGTGTTTGTTGGTTGTGCATGCTGGTCAGGCTAACTACAGCCTGGCCAGAGGCGGCCCTACCTCAGCTAGCACAGCAATCACCCGTGGAAATCAGAACAGACAGGCATGGAGAAGAAAACCTGGCAAGAGACTCAGACAGAAAACAGCTTTGGATCAAATCCTGTTTTTACAACACTCGCTGCTACTTGCCTCTTTTAAGTCAACACTCATGAAAATAAAGATCAATCTTCTATTGGACGAAAAGTGTGAAGCGAAAAAAACAAAACAAGACCTCTAATATGAGAGCATGAAATGGCTGCGTAACAATGAAGTGCACTTGAACACTTTCCCCCCTCTTCAGTTAAACGGGAAACTAAAGATTACAGCCTCTGGTGCAGCTAAACCTGACAACTGCCGAAAAAGCTACAGCGAGTGAATTTGGAAATGTGAGGAGCCTGCGGGAGGACAGCAGCAGGACAGAATTGGGCTGTTTGTCAGTGTGAGAGGTGTGTTTATAGAGCAGGTATAAAAATGAAGAGAAATGGCTTATGACAGGCACACTGGTGCAGTTGACAAGCAGCCCTGTCAATGGCAGCCTGTCATCTTGAGTAGACGGCAACTGACGGGCAGCTGCTCTCCTCATCAACCTCAAACACTACAGGCTTATTACAGAGCTGCACCGCCACGTCACGGCCCAATTAAATCACCTTATGATGAGTTACTATGCTGACTGCCAGTCATACATAATGTACATAAATGTTCCCATATACATTTAGGGTGTTTTTCTTTTTGAATGTTTTTCCTCAAGTCGGCTTGAATTAAGGAAAAACTAAATATTTTCAAAATTGACTAGTCGTGAGTTGCTAAAATGTCTTGTTGACTAATTGATCAGGAAAGAAGTCCTGCATAATTAGTAGGGATGCACCGAACCGATACTCAGTATCTCGCCATTATTTGCCAGATCGGGTATCAGTCAGACGGGTATCAGTTATTTTTAAGCCCCAGTGCCCCACAAAAGGCACAACAACATTATAAAGCATCATCAACTCTTCTTGGTGCACTATATTATAGGTGTTCTGAAGCCATTCCATAGTTTAATGTGAGGCACAGATGAATATTTAAGTCAATAAATTCAAGTTCACATGAATGCTTCCCTCCACTGTGGCTCTCAGTCACTCTCCATTCAGCTTTCAAACTGTGTGTCGTGTTCGGTTACAACAGTCAACGCGATGAAACTCTCTCCAAGATGATTCAATGTTCCTTCTATTATGCTTGATCTGTAGATAACCGTCTATGGTTTCACATAAAATTACTTTATCTTGCTGGAGTTTATTGCTGTAAATCGTGTTACTTTCTACCGGCTGTCTGTTAGATCACAACACTGGACTACAGATTGTATTGTTCTTCACACACAGTAACTGAAATGTTAAAAGAAACAGCTCAATCAAATATTGCATAGATAGATACACTACGCATCGATATATCTTCCCTTTGTGTTTTGAACTTCTCAATGCGGACAGAGCGCAGCGCGCTGTGACTTAGATGTTGTTCCAAGTGCATCATCCTGCGCACGGGATGCGCATACACGCTTTGTGCCGCTCTGTATTGGAGTCTTTAGTATTATAATACTTTTGCGCAATGAAAGATTATAAATAGCCTTTCTTGTTCTATCTATAATAAGTTGCTGCCTCATTAAAAAGCTGTGCTAAACATTTAAAATAAATGTCTTTTAATTTCTTAGTATATAGGCCCTATTTTTATAAACATATTTATTTGTTTTTCATGAATACATTTTACAACATGTAACATTCTACGAGATTTAGTGCTCCACATTCACTTTTATTTTATTTTTTTTCCCCAACTAAATGTTAAGATTTTATACAATTATTGTGCACTCATGAATCTTCTAGAGTAACTTTTGCTGCTGAATTATGTGCGTCAAGTCACCTTTACAGCACTTTTTACAATAAAGATTGTTTTAAAGCAGCTTCACAATGGTAACAGAAAAATAATGCAACAGAATTTCATAGAAAGTAATATTAGTTAAATATTTAGTGTTCCCAACTGAGCAAGCCAAAAGCTCTGTGTGTGTGTACACGCTCGCATGCATATATACATACACACAACATCAGTCAATCAAGCATTATATTAAGATATGATAATCAAGCACTATTTTAAAAACAGAATATTAGTAATTAGAACTAAAACTTGGTAACTATGTATGACTGCATATTTTTCATTTTAACTTAGTTAAACTTGGGTGGTGGTGCTTAAAATATTGTTGGTCATTCAATCTCTTAAAAAAAAAAAAAAAAAATGGATACAGTAATTATAGTCTCTGTCTGCAAAACAGCGCTTTCAGCAAAGCGACAGCGAGTCATGCACCTTCACACTAGTTTATGGTACGTCAAATACAGGTAGCACATCCATTGAGCAGAACTGAAATAGTACAGATCGCTTGACAGAGAGCAAAACTCTCAAGCGCTCAGTCTGAGGTGTTCAGCGAGTGAAAATATATCTATGCTCCAATGCTAAAAATTCAAAGAAATTAATTTAAAAAAAGTCAATATCAAATTGTTGGAGAAAATATAATGATGTATACTAGCTTTCAAAAGTTATAAATAGCAGTACTGTGATTAAAAATGTAAATATTAATAAAATGTATAATAAAAAAAAAAATAATAAAAAAAATCCACAAGCACTACAATGTAAAAGTGTGTGGTTCTCCAACGCTTTCAACAAGCAAGTCTGAAATCCAGTGAATAAGCCTTTATTTGGTGGCAGCACCTTACGATACTATTTGTTTATTATAAATTTTTTCTGGAACAGTACTGCAAGAAAATTAAGGTGTCATGACAACACTTCCTGCATCTAGAGTCCATGAGACAAATGTTGTACAACCTTGTGCTACGTGATAAATAACTTACTACTGCAGAAAGGCCGGCGATCCACATGTAAAAGAGTGTCTTATTTATACCAACAGGAGCATAAGCAACCAATGATAAGCAGCGGCTACAGTGAGCTTCACAGCACTGACCAGCAACAATGCACCAGTTCATGTGGCGTCTGAATGGTGACCAGGACCAATTAAGCAATGGCGAGTACTCCCCTCAACAGTACCCACAGATGAATAACGCGCTGTGGGGCAGGTGAGGCTTGAAGCCATTACACATCAATCACCAGAGCAGGACCTTTTGAAAGATACCAGCTGTCTTAATGGAAAAGGGAGGGAGAGAGGCAGGGAGGGAGAAAAATCAGCCATTTGTGAAAGCCGGTAGAAAAAAAAAAGCTTCAGGGGTCTCGGCCAACAGCACCTATTTTACCATTTCCATTACTGCAATGAAGTCAAGGGGTGTGAGCCAGGAGGTTTTAAATAAAAATACATTTCTCCTTCAGAGCAGGGGATAAATTAGACCTTCTCACCCCTCCAACCACACAGTTGCTCTGCCACTATTAACACATCACCTCACAATGGGCACGCAGCAGGGCTCTATTACAAAACACACTCCTTTTTCAACATTACTCTTTCATGCTGCATGTTTTATTCATCCTAAATCACTCTCCTATTACGCCAATAGGCCGACGCATTCATCTCTGTGATTTGAAGCAAAAGCCAATAAAGGGTCAGGCAACACAAATGCCATTTCCCCAAGACACCCGAACTGCCAGGTGCTTCATTTTAGGGCTGTAACTAACAATTACTTTGATAATTGATCAATCTATTAATTATTTTCTGATCAGTCGATTAACCCTTAAGTTAACCTAACAATACATAACCATAAACTCTATTAATCGCTCCACGTTTTATTAAAACATTTTCTAATAAAAAAATAAAATAAAAAAATACAGTGCCAAGAATGAAAAGGAATCTATCGGTAATACAAATGTCCATGATGGCTGCACTCATAGTCACTGTTTGAGATTGACAGCAAGGTGTGAGTCTTGAAATGTTTCCTTCATTCAGCAGAATAAGGCAGGGTAGGTGATCTGCTCCAGAAACAATTTGTGTTATGCTGGTTGAAAGTCTCTTCACATCCTGATAGCAATCCCTAAGTTAAGCGGTCTAAATGTATTTATAAGTAGACAGTAGGCTATATATTGTCTGTGGAAGGCATAGGACCATAAAATTTCCAAATACAATGGTACAATGTCCTACCTGCCTGTCAATATACATATTTCCATACCTCCGCAAACCCTGACTTCACCGATATCACACGTCAGTGCATTTCATGCTATGCAAAGTTAGACAGACGTCAGTCACAGTTCTTCCTGAACCAAACCAACAAGCTAATGCTGCATTCACACATAACTACTGGGATTTGGTAGATTCACTGATTTCCTTTGGAAAGAAACCCATGACGTCACACTCAGAGTAGTTTGTGATTTGAATTTATGCGTTTTAATGGCAATATGAATCTGCAGCAGTCAGGTGGTACATGTCAGTGCTTTAAGTTACGTTCATTATTATTGTAATGTGTGCTTTGAAACTAGGTATTTTAAAGCCGTCTCTCTCATGACGCTTTGCAAACTCTGCTGTGCACGTTCATGTGTTTTGAAGGCTTTGGAGACGCTCTGATGGGAGGGTGGGATTTCATGCTTTCAAAGCTAACTTGCTATTGCTAGCCACACCGAAAAATTGTCTACCCTATCTTTAAATTATCTGCTTGAATACATATCTGTATGAAGGAGCAGCTAAAGTGACAATATTAAAAAAATGCTTTCAGTTAAAACAGCTCAAACATGCATTTTAGTCTGAGAATAGCTTAAAAGTGCTTTCTGGTAATCAATGTTGATATTTCAAACCACCAAAACAAACACACCCCTATTTTAATAGCCCAACACATACACAACCCAGGCAACGACTATGGCGGAATCTGTGTGTTACTATGGTAATCCAGGTCGAATGTTCAATGAAAAAGTCATCCCAAAAACACAAACCGTTCTCATTAACAACTTGATCACGAGCATGACAGTCCAACTAATGAACATATTACAATTATGACAAGATTGGAGGGACATTGATCACGAAAAGAGGACACGAACATATATTAGGAGTATATTATCTTACTTGTCAGACATTTTGGGAGCGACCGCTTGAAACAGACAGTGAGGACGTTTAGACGCTCCAGGCTTATACGGTGTGTAAATGGGTAATTGTCGTTCTCTTCAGCGATGACAATACGATCGCAAATGGACAAACAAGCGAACATGACACACAAGCAAAAGCCAGCATATATTAGTTCTGTGAAACAAAACAAAATCAATGTTACTCGCCTATCGAGAAGAAATAAAGCAACCTCTGTGATTGCAGGCCTTAGCGCTCCTTGAGTTCTCTCCGGCTCTGGAAAGCTGATACTTCTTGCTAGGGCTGCACGATTAATCGAAATCGAACCGCAAATCGTGATTTGGCTTGTGTGCTATTATGAAAGCGCAAAGGCTGCTATTTTAATTAAATAAATATATGCCCAGTGTGTTAGTGAAGAGCGGCTCTGTGATCAGGAGTAAACGCTGCTCCGTCTGAAAGCGTTTGAGTCGCTTATAACATGAGTTTAAAAAAGCAACACGTATCAAACATCTTAAACTAGTAATGCGAAGCCTTGTAACAAAATATGTTTAATAACACGTTTTAACTCACTTCATGTCATCAGTCGAGTGTTTGTGAGCTGATGTGGCTTCTTAAAGCACAGAATGAGGCAGACAATGCATTATTTTATAGTATTCTATACAGTGATAAAGTCTGTCAATCAGCACTGCATACTTTATTATGAAAATACCCGGGAAGGCTTGAAGAACTCAAATAGAGTTTCTATCTTCTGTTTATGCAGCTACACAGAGCTAGCTTCACATCAGGGATTTCCTGAAAACAATTACTTCTCTGAGTCATGTGTGGCATTTCTGCTCCAGGGCGCCCTCTGGCTTCCAGTATGAATTAAACTTTTGGGTAAAAAGAAAAGAAAAATAATACTTCTCTCTAAAAACATTTATGACAATCCATAAGTTTTTCTTCAATGTACAGGAGTTTTTTTTCCCCCACAGTGGATGCATAAGAGGCTTATATTTCATATTAAAGACATAGACTTTAAGAAATTGACATCACAGATAAAAAAAAAAGCTGTTTTTTTATTTTATTTTTTTACAATAAATCCTTAGACATTTCTAATGATTTTTAGTCATATGCTGTCTGCATATTAACAGGTAACAGAGCAGTTTTTGTAAAATAAGTTTTCTGTAAAATATAAATTATTATTACTGTTCTCCCCTTTATTAGTAGACGTGCCCCTTACTGCTGATTGTTTGTTATGGTACTCGGCCCGAGTCACATTTCTAAAGCAGTTTTGAAATAACACTTGCCCCACCTTTAAGCCTTGTCTGTGAAACGGGGGGTAAATGCTTTAACCAAATGTAGAGCGTACGTTTGAGCAGCGCACCTCACACCCACTGCAGCTCTGATGGATCTGCACATGAACACAAATCACTTCTCAGTCTCAGTGAATAAACTAAACCCATTATGATTGTACAGTTCAGTGTAGCTCTCACATTACATGACATGGCAGACAACTAGTTGTTCAGTGTGGTTCCATTCATTCAGCGTGGGTTTGTCGAGAATGCAGTTGAGTCCTGAAAACGTGCAGGGGTCAGTTCGGTCCTAGAATGCAGTTAAAACGCTCGTAAAAAACTAAATGCTGAACACAACCGTATTAAGTGGCACTGCCATACAATCTAGTAGCATTTGTTCTAGAGTTTTGTTTTGTGTGAAACATTACAGGGGATTAGGATGAACACAAACAGTGCGACGCTTCAACACATTCCACGCAAATCGATGTACAAATCAAAACGATGTTCCAAGTCCTGCTTCATTTGCAAATATAGCCGAAGACCGTTTATGATACATAATGTCAATGAGCAGAGCGAGCGCAAACACTTATATGGACATTTTTTTGGTGATCCCCGATCAGTTTTCAAATGGTGCATTACAAAATGCAGACATTTGACTGGCAAGGATTACCAAAAGCTTTCCAGAAGGAAGTTGTGAAATGCACGTTTGATGTGATTGTTTTCGGCAAGCAAGATTAGCCTTGGAACATATCAAACAAAACATTATCTGCAATATGAGTAACTGAGATTTATCAGACAAATGTCTCGTACGAAGCTCATCCAAGAGAGCTACTCTGAAAACAGCTTTGTTGAAATCAATCTATTTTGCCAGAGTGCCAAAGTGAAAAGCTCGATAAATGAATGAATAAAGACAGACAGACAGACATCTGAAGCAGAACTTCAAAAACCAAAAAAACCCATCGCAAATCTCTCCACCAGATTTTAGTTATTGTTGATGAAAGCATCACATTGACTGTATTGTGTGAAATTATGACTTGCAGCATTTCAATTCTAATAGTTTCACATGATCACACAGAACAAGCATGTATAATCCGTACTGAAAATCCTGATTCACACCATCGGTCTGCTAATAACAATCATCTTTTATCTGATGGCACACATTTATTCTGAAATTGTTCCTTCTGGAAAAGATTGAACAGACTAAAATTCAGCATACTCTAAATCTTAATGGCCAATACAGACTATTCCCAACAATTACTAAAAAATGGCTACTCTATTGATATGGACGTGTAGTATGGTGGAGGACCCTCTTCACACGGAAACTGTTTTTACTGAGTTTTAAATTGCGTAGCTAGGTTGATGGATCTTTAAGTATTACCACAGCCTGTTCTATTAAGTGAAATAATGTGAGAAAAGACCTTCCTTCAAAGCATAATAGCCTAACACCTATACATTCTGTTCCTTTAATGCAGCCTTCATGAACAAACAGACTGAGATCTGAGACTTTTGTGACTTCTGAGATCTTAACTAAAATTGGAGTTACAGAGGGTCATGGTCAAGATAAAAATGGCAAAACTCCTTTTAAAACCTTTTCATACTAGAGAAGAGTGTTAAAACCCGGACATGCAAGTGGTTGCCATGGTTACAAACAACACTGAGGAAATCGGTTTATCGGTTCCAATGGACTATTGGGTTTGAACTTATTGGTCCTGTGCTGCTTATCGATTCAGTTGATTTGAATAATGGGTCTATAATGGCTAACATTGCTTAAGTAAATGTTTAATAAACAATGATACTGCAAGGCAAGCACATCACATGTATCAGACCTATTTTTAGCGGCATTCAGTGCAAGATTTGTGCACATCCCTTATATATGGTAACACTTTTGATTTGGTACACAATCACTATTAACTAGTTGCTTATTAACATGCATATTGGCTGTTTATAAGTAATTATAAAAAAGTAATTAGCAGTTTGAGGAAAACTCCTAGTTAATAGTGAATTGTGCGTAGCCTAATCTAAAGTATGACCATATGCATACACTACAGCTGCACGATTAATAGGTAAAATGGCGCAATCTCAACTCAAAACACCCACGCAATCTTAATCCAGCTGCCACTGACCCAGAGAAAGCAGTTCTCATGTTTGTAATGTTTTACATAGGTATGAAACAGCTTCACAAACAGATTCTTTTCAACCATACAGTATCGTTATTTATGTTACAGATATTCAAATACGGAGAAATGTTTATAGTTTACATCTACGGTATTAAAATACACCTTTTGAAAGTAATTTGGCACTCAAATAACGATTGTATCGATTGCATTGTTATGCCACTAGATGGCGACAAGTAGGGCTGGGTATCGTTTGGGTTTTTTACAATACCGCTGCCAAACCGATACTTTAAATTAAAAAAGAGCCACAAAACGATTTGTGGATGACAATAAAGAATGGCTTTATTTAATTTTTTTTTCATAAATTCTTTAAATTAAACAATTTATTAAAACTTTAAAGTATGCTTGGATATATAAATACGAAACACAACAAATTCACTTAAATTCACAGTAAAACCTAACCCAACTACAATAAGCCTAATTTAACACTAAATAACAGTAACGGTACCAATAACAGCAAAGTAGTCTATTCTTGGTATGCTACAAACCATCTTCAAGATTCAGCATTATTTTCAGAAATATGACTATTTTCTTGCTAAATATTTTAGAACGCATCGTCTTATTGTTTACATGGCGATGCATCATGCTTCTCACATGACATACAGCAGCCGCAAGAGCTCTGTATCACAGATGTAGGCTATCGGTTTTATTCAGTTTTTTTTTTTTTTTCAAAATATACACAAACTTGTTAACCATGTCATGAACCATCTGATATTCAGATTTTCAAATATGTGTAAGTGAATGTGTATTAGTTGATCTATAATGTGCGTGGGGCGCCGCCATGTTAGTTTGCGCCTCAGAGAATCGGCTCTGTTGGATTTACATCATGTCTCACAAAATACATGAAAGTAAGTGACCGGTGAACTGGGAGAAGAACAGAGTAAACTATATAGTTATGTATATAATGTTTATTTGATACAAATAAGACACAAATTAGGCAAATTATAACTGTCTGAAAGGATTGTTATTGCCGCTTCCATAGACATCAGTGGGTGTTTTTTGCTAGTACTCATGTGCATTTAAATGTCTCAAAACTAAAATAAACATTATGTGGTTGAAAACACTGAATAGCTGTGATATGTGACGAGCGTGTCTGTCTCTGGCTCGATTGGCACCAGTCAAAGAGTGAAAGCATATTTGAATTAAAGTGGCACTGAAATGAGGCACTGAAATCTGCATTTTAATTCGGTCCGGTACATACCGGTTATATAGGTACCGGTGCCATATTGGAACCGGGTTTCCGTACCCAACCCTAGCGACAAGTAGATGTTAAATTTGTCATTGAATCATTCATTCAAGAGATTCATTCAAAAACGCTAATTCATCCAGTAATTAAATAAGTGAAGTGATTGAATCATTTACTCAACCGATTTAAAAAAAAAATAAATAATAAATTAAATTAAATGAATATACATTTTTAAAGACTGCAACAATTCATATTTTGTCAGAACCCCTAAAAGTTATTTAGTTTAGTTGTCTTATGAATCGTGGGAAAATTGTGATCTCTATTTGAAACAAAAACAAATTGTGATTCTCAACTTTCCAAGTATCAATATGCATAAGGCTAATATATAACATATATGCTTATAAAATAAGCCCCAGAGACCTGATATGATGGCAATAACACTTTCAAATATGCACTCATAAAAGTTTCCGGGGGGAGAAAAAAAAAAATCCTCTTTAATGTTTGTTATCTAATCAATGTCTACCACTCTTTAACATACTGTCAGATTAAGATCTCCTGAGGGCATCCTACGTAAACACTGGCTAGAAATTAATTTGGTGCATCTCTGTAGCATGTAACTACACAAATGTTGATTTATATACAGAAATCAAGGGGCTAATCTGAGCCCCAAGGAGTCAGTAAACCAGAGGCTGAAGGCTAGGCTCCAAGCAATCAGAGTATGTGAGTAAGTGGTTGTGTACCAGTGTGTATTCCCTTTGCACAATTCCCATAGGGGCCGGCTCCCCATCAGCACTCGTGTCTATTATCAGCATCGTGCCTCAGAGTAACTTCATTTCACACTGTAAGCCACAAACACAGTGCAAACCACATTGAGGGCTCTCAGACGATAGTTTGTCCGTGTGGCAGAGAGGGTGGGGAGAAATGTCTGGATAGCCCATCACTGTGCTTTTAGCCTGGTCGTGTAGCCAACGAGCATTTCTAAAGGGCGCATCAACACTGGAGGAGTGCCAACACAAGAGCAAGACAAGAGATAGTTCACAGAGAGAAAGAATCACGTCACCATTTATTCACACAAACCTGTGTGCCTTCTGCAGAACACAAAAGATTTTTCTGAAGAATGTTTTTGTCCATACAATGAAAGTCAGTGGTCCAGTGCTGTTTTGGAAACCATTGACTTTCGTTGTTTGGACAAATTCTCTCAAAATATATTGTGTGTTTCACAAAGAAAGTCACAAATGTTTGGAACGACAGGAGTGTTAAATTATTTTTTTCATGAACTATCCCTTTAAAATATTTTACCAGTGGCTAAACTATATTGTAATTATTGATATCAAGAGAGATGTAAAAAAGAGGAATAAGGGTATGCATATGAAACGATCAATACATATGTGAAGGAAGTAGTATTTAAGGTAGGTAAACATAGTATTAACTGCAGATCCGGTGTTCTTCGCTCTTGGCTTGGCCTCACCCGAGCATATGCGATCAATACTCAAATCAATGGCAGATAAACACATACGTCACTTTCTAAATCTATTCTAGATACAAAAGATATTAACATTGCACTTCCCCACCTTCCCTGATCTGCTTTGATTCACAATACAAATGAATCTAGCGTGAATACAGAAGCTTACAAAAGCCCATTCACTGTTTCAATAGATTCAGATAGTGTAGCAACGACGCCTGTATGGCTTTTTCCTCCCCTCAATCAAAATACAATCAGCATAATAGCTGATGGCTGATGTAGAAAGACTGTTAGCATGGTGCAGAGCAAGAGAGAGAGATATATATATATATATATATATATATATATATATATATATATATATATATATATATATATATATATATATATATATATATATATATATATATATATATATATATATATATATATATATATATAGCTAAAAATACATGTTTTAGCTAAAAGAAGACATCTAAAAGCAGTCAGTATATCAAAGCCTCATGGCAGCTCAGCCTAAGCCTCATTCACAGTGAAAGCAGGGAGGTCTCAGGGAAGCACTGGTCCTGACAGACACCCACAGAGAGGGGGGCTCAGCTCTGCGTCACACTACCCCCCACCACCACCACTACTAATCATCACATGAAACAAGGCCTGGAGGAGAGATCTCATCTCAGGCTTATTGTTCAGGACCTCACTTACTCTCACTGCAACATTATTCCAAACTCATCTTCGCAAACATAAGGTTAAAGATGATGAGGCTGCGGCGGCGATGCCATTAGGTCAATGCGTCAGACCATTTTCGGACTAAATTATTTAGTTATCTGGCAGTGGCTTTTTTTTTTTTTTTTTTTTTTTTTTTTTTTTTTTACACTGGCAACCGGAGGCAGATGGTCTCTCGAACAAGCCGGGCATTCAAAAACACGCGTAACGGCTCTGCCAAAGCACCTCCACCCCAGATACCACAGGACGGTATTACCACTAATTAGGAGCGGCTTTTGTTTCTGGATGAGCCACCTCTCTAAACCCACAGCCTGACAGTCTTTAAGAGGCTCTAGTCTGAATAACACCCTCTTTGTTACTCCACCTCTCCATTTAAGGCAACTCAGCTCAAATATAAATTCTCCAGTCCCATTTCCACTGCAAGCAAGCCACACAAAACACTGTTGTTTAAAGTGGATGAAAAAAAGTCTGTCTGAGAGCTCCTACAGTGTCAAGTCTTTGTTCATGTCTTTGTCATCTTTGAGAAGACAGAATGCTCAAATGTTTGGAGGAATATTAAATCACAGCTCTATATTCTACTGATGCAGTATAAAGTCCAAATGTGCAGCACTGTAAAAATGATTTGAGATTGTTTCCTTGCCTTGGAGCAGCAGGCAGGAGGGGAAGTGACTGGAGGGTAATGAAAACGCTGCTGAAACAAGCAGGATCAGAGCTTCCCTCTCCTCTCTGGACAGCTCATAAAACATGCATTGACTAGAACTATTACCATTCCGCCGTTTTAGTGTGGCGCGCAGCTCCCAGGAAGAGTGCACACTTATCAACCTACAGACACACCAGACCCGCTGCTTTTTATTTCAAACATATAGTGACGTAGAACAGCAGCTGTTTAGAAAAAAAAAAAAAAAAACATGTTTACCAGAGGGAGGCACCTAAACAATAGGCTGCCGCTGCTCTCTGGGTTCAGGGTTGTGTTTAAAGCAGTGTACAGTGGCAGGCGGGAGATTAACTCGTAACGCATTCATGTGTGAAATGGAGACTTTATCCCTAACTGATAGTGTTACGAGGCTTCCAAAAAAAAACAAGCCTGATGATTTTTCAGCATTTCGGAAAAACAGCCGTAATATATTAGATTACTGCTCAGAGCCTTTTGGTACGTTCGCACAATGCAGACTCTTAAAACACCCCGGTGTTTTACAACAAAGCACGGTGGGAGGCGGGCGAGGAGAGCGGGGGTCTGCCGCTCATGCAACGTGGCTTTTCTAGTCGAGCAAGCGCATTTGAAGTCAAACCGTTTCACCAGGTTATAGTGCGTTTATTGTAACAGAGCTGATGGATAGCTTAAAGCAGAGATTCCCAAATCTTTTCAGAAGACTAACCTCTGTGACCTAAAATATTTACTCCCTTGAGGAAATGCTCCCCTGTGCATTTGGCTGTGTGCAAGATTCCACGCAAGTGGTTAAAATGTACTTGCACCTCAGAATTCTTTATGATGCAAAATTAATGTAAACACAGCCCACTGCAAACACCCTTGTAATATGCTTCAACCTTTTTGAACTTTATGAAACATTATTTTATGGAAGATTCAAGTAGTGTGTGTAGCAGAGTATGACTGTTTCTAAAGCACGCAGCGTCATCTGCTGTTAAAAACAAAGCTCAGGATCGTTTGGAGAGAGAATAGCGTTGCATACTGAAAATCTCAAAATCGTGTTGCAACGATATATATATATAAAACATGAGGAAATGCTCCCCTGTACATTTGGCTGTGTGTAAGATGAGTCCACATAAGTGACTAAAATGTACCTCAGAATTCCTTATATATATATAGTTAAAAAAAATGGTTTCAAAGAAAGTCACAGGTTTTTTTGTGTAAGCTATCCCTTTAGCCTGAGAGAATAACAGCCCCAAATTACCTTTATTAGAGCTGGAAGTAAAAAACAGAGTTACAATTTTCCAAATTAGAGAACAGGAATTCCTGCCACTTCTTTACACAGAGCCTCCATTTCCCGTGAGAGCAGAATCAGACAGTATAAAGGCACTGGAAATAGTGTATTTTACAGGTTTTAACAGTGTGCAATGATCACAGCATTATTCGGCGACACATTCACAGGTTCCACACTCTTTAGCGAGCATTACAATTCCTTCCACAGCACGGCAAGGAATGAACCTCAGGGGGGAAGGTTTGTGCGGGTCCAAGTTAAAATAGCTTGCAAATGCACGAGTAAGCTCATAAACAGAGCAAGCATGTTCAGCACAGAGCCACATTCATTCAAGTGTATACACATCTGTCAATCTAAATGAGTAGTCCATTGACTGCTGAGCAACTGTATTTTCCTCTAAACTGCATACTGGGCAGAGCTAATAAAAAGCTTGGCTGAAATGAAATGTGGCCTGACCTTTTCCGATCTTTCTTTCAGTCGCTCCTTTACGCAGATGTCCAGTTCCCCTCATGTATCATGCTGTTAAATAGGCTCCCTTTTACCTTGCGTCTCCTTACCCGTGCTAATCATATGACGGAGAACACACCGACAACGGGACAGGAACTAAATCAAAGAGTTCCCTTTCAATATCAAGCAAAAAATTTAGTTAATTATCAGTAAAGTCAGTTTTGTTTGCATTTTGTCTGGTTATCTTCTGAAAAAAAAAAAAAAACACAATTTGATGATTTACTCTTTGTTACCAAGAGGAACATCTTAATGAGCTGTTCAGCAAAGATAACACATCGCTCTGCGGAGCCATCACATGTTGTACATCTCTAACCCTCTGCAGCAACAGAAGATCAAAAATTCAATAATGAATGTGGAATTGCTGCAATTAATGTCTATGAGAATCCAAGCGGTCTGAAAAAAAAAAATACATCAGTAACCTGATTAATTTTATATAGGAATAATCTGTGATCAGCATTACCAAGTGAGCCCAAAAACAAATTAGATTTGAAGCTAAGAGCCCCATTGATCAGCAGTCATCTAAACTGACCATGAAAAGGGGCCGGTAATCCAATCCAGCCGTTCGGAAGTGGCTAAGAGAGTTGCATCTCTACAATGGAAACATTCTGTCCACAATGTAATCCATTGTGTTCATTCTGCAAGCGTTTTGGAACCTGTTCGATTACACTAAAACGGCCCAAATCATTGCGAGCATAAACAACGTAGGGAGGATCGTTTTTCAACTTGGCAACGGCTGCACCACTCCACTTCCAATAACATTTGACTGACTGACCCATAGAAATAGTGACGCATAACTGTCAAAACACTGCCGCTCTCCAGAACATTCCACACAGTCTCCGTACAATTCCATGACTCAGGCAATAACTAGTTTTATTTCATACAAGTGAATATTTAATGGTATCCAGAGTTACTTTAGTAGATCCCTAGTGGCCTGTGCTTCGGTTGCAAGACAAAAAAAAACTACATCAACTAAGCTCAGTAAAAGCAGATGCCAACAACTATAATCATTAACTATTCTAGCCACTGGGAGTGTGAAAAGCACAAGATTATACATTCACTACTGTGAAACACTCAAGACTGTGAGCTTTTTCAATTGATAAATTGTTAAAGGAATCAGACAAATATTAAGATAATCTTACAACACTTAGCAGCCATTTTACAAGCCAGTGCCAAGGTACAGCACCAACTTCCCTTTGAATATACAAGGCGATTCTCAAAGAAACACGTGAATGAATCAACAGCACGCACACTAATAATCTTGGGCTATCTAACAGTTCCATTGCTTTATGGAACTGTATAACGTAAAAATAGCAGATCCATTTCTACCCAGTCTGTTAGGGCTCTATTTCAGCTTCCTTGTCATTAAATATTTATCCTTGCGGAGTGGCGGATTGTACTGAGGTGATAAGCACTTAGGAATCCAAATTTTTCAACCCCTCCCCCACCCATATCTGTAACCCTTTATTTCCCCCCTATATGCAAGAGACATTTATTCAACAGATTATCTACAAGTGCGACTTTAATCGACACAGGACGGGACTGAAACAGTGCCCACATTCCCAAAGGAAAGGCGCTCTGCTGGTTTTATCAGGACAGAATTTTTTTTTTTTTTAAATACCAAAGGGATGAAATAACTTGGTTTGAGGAAGACCCTTCCTTTGTAGAGAAAGTTAAAGAGGCCGAGACAGGGGAATTTCAGCATCTCGGAGCTCTTTGTATTCCTGACACAACAAATTAAGCTAAAACAAAATAGTATGCTTAGCTTTGCCAAATATGGAAGCGGTGTTCATAGCAAATCAAACATAAATTTAAGCAGCACCTCTGCTTGTTGCTGCTGCTTGTGTGAGTATTTGGCTCGGTTTGAACTTGGCATCCTACAGCATATAATGATGAAAAGATTTCATGCCTCGGCCTTGCGGGTGGTTGCTGTTGGGTGTGAATGCATCTCTAGTGGACCCTGCATGCTTCAAAAGCTTCTAGGGCCGACCTACAGTACTTCACAGGTATTCTTGGACGGACAACAAAAACATCTTTTTTTTAAGGCTCAATAGGGAATGGCCTGCCAGAGGAATGGCAGTTCAAATCGGACAGGCTGAATTCCAAATGGAGCCTCTACATATGGGCTGGGAGCTCTCCACAAGACAAGAAAAGAGATCTAATAAACGTTTAGTGAATACCCTAGCTCATACACAGCCAACTTCCATCTCACAGAAGACAGACAAATACATTTTGCAAATACATAAACTAAAAAAAGCTCTCTCTCGCTCTCCACATATAGTATAAGTTCATAAAATACTTTCACTTTAGACCCACTAAATCCCAGCTTCAGCCCATTCAGAAGAACCGGTACTTGGGTAGAAACCTATACATAGGAGCCTGACAAAAATGCTTACTTAAAAAAAAAGTTTGCATCTGAAGTCTCCATCCATCCATATATATACACATATACATATTTTATATATAGTGTACGCGCTGTTGATTCATTCCCATGTTTGTCTTTTTGAGAATCATCATGAAGAATCACGTGACACTGGAGACGCAGTAATAATGCTGAAAATACAGCTTTGATCACAGGAATAAATTACATTTAAAAATATATTAAAATAGAAACAGTTCTTATGTGTAATAATATTCCACAATATTACTGTTTTTACTGTATTTGATTAAATAAATGGAGCCTTGGTGAGCATGAGACTTCAAAATCTTTTTTTTGTTTCCAAACATTTGACACACACACTTAAAATAATGTATACAATAATAATAAATGTATATCTAATATACAAAATGCTTTTGAAATATAAAGATGCATATACACACACTTATAAACACATACATATACCACACAGGATTTCTAAAACTTTACAAAAAAAAAAAAAAACATTACATGACTCATTCACAACTCCACCCTATTTCTCAGCACATCATAATTTACATCTGTGTATGATTTACAGTTGCTACACTTAGTGCACTGTGCTCTAAAACTACTATTAGGTAAACACTGCATTAGTTTCATATTGTCCTGTGTTAATACAGAAGAATGGCTGTAGTTTACTGTAGAGCAGCCCGACCAGTGTAATCTAGTTTTAAAATGAATGGAGAGATCATGGTGTATTTAACTGATGTGTCACACAGATGACTAACTGGCCCAACGGTGAACCGCACCGTGACCCTGCAGCAGCCATGATTCTGAATGACCCTGTGGGTTCTGACGTGCAGAGACACATACACACTTTTTCCACTACAGTGAAGAATACAATAGAATCTTAATGATTCACACAAACATAACCAATTGAGATCTGATAAGGAAAAGACAGTTTCAAATGTCTCTAAATGGATGCAATCACTGTCCTGTCCCTGATAGTAAGTAGCGCTATCAAGTGGGAATGCAAATATTCAATAGCTCTGCTCTGCTTAATGGCAAATGGAGTGGGATTGTGGTGTATTGCCACAATAGAGTATAATTTCCCCTCCCGCTCTGATGGAGCCACTTCATTCTGATGAAGAACAGGAGCATTGAGCTGATTCTATGACCACAGTTTGTGTTTCCACCCCCCTGCGCTCCTTTTTTGTCCCCCAAATGACACACAGCACAACAAGCTTGTCATTTTCAAACGTTACCATTCAGGTCTCATCGATTTATTGTAATCAAAGATGATGTGAAAGGCTACGACAAATACACGGCTTGCTCCGCCAAGGGTAAACAAACAGCAAAGGTCTCCGTCTATGGCAAGGTTTTAACCTCGATCTGAAATCCCCCCGTTCATTAATGCAGCGTTAACAGCCGGTTATGGCCAGTGAAACCGCAGTAGCAAAATCAATTACCTCAGCAAGTATTGATATGTCTTGCGGCCTGTTTACAATTTAATCTCTAACTTGTCAGAGCCATTATTTTCCTAATCACAACTCCCGCTCTTCTGCGCCTTTGTCTCTGGCTCATGTTTAAGGGAACAAAAAGGTCATAAGCTTGAGCGCTCCCCAGGGCACAGCCTGCCACTGCTGTAATTATTCCTGAGCAAGAGATGACAAATGAAGTGGATCAAATCAAAGGTGTCAGTAGCTCTTATGACACCGGCCCAGTCGAACAGGTTAAAACGGAGGTCAAGCTAAAAGGAAAAACTAGTTAATGCCGCCCTGCAATAATTATGTGAGAAGCCTCTTAAAGTGACAAATTCTTCATAATCTCCCACTAGTATAAGTGTGCAGAAAATCTATTCTGTTTATGGGGTATTCAACTGCAGGAGACAAACAAACAAACTAAACAACTCCCAATGACGTGTCCATTACTCAAATTTCATCCAATCACAATAGCGGCAGAAAATGTCCTCAGGAGCCGATACTAAACTAGCTAAAACGATCAACGAGGATATCATCAGCAAACTCGCCATTTGTATCTTGGCCAGTAATCATTGAGGAACGGAGGCTGATGCATTATTTACTGGCTAATGTATAATTCAGAGCAAACAGCAGATTTAATGCATAAATAAAGCTGTGATACACCTGCTTTAAATGTTTACTCACCAAAATAAGATCTGAAAGTACAAGCATGTCACGCGGTGCCTTTGAACGTGTCACTCGTTTCTTTTTTTCCATCTTGGGTGACTAAAAGTGAAAATGGGTTGCAGGTGGCGAGACCCGCGACCCGCTTTGTTCACCTCCTAGAAACATAAACGGAGATCAAAACGAGACACTCAGATGTCTAAGCACAAGATCTCAATTACTTAATTTAAAACACAGGTCTGCAGGCATGAGCTAGCGTGTTTGTCTTTCAGCGAACGCAAACACTGTAATGAGAAGTGAAGGGCGTCCATGTTCAAGTTACTCATTTCTGTTCCCAAGCAATTCAGTTGATGTTTCTTTCACATGATAATATTGTGGCAGAAAATAGAGGCTGTTTTGAAAATAATTCTATTTGTTTATTGCTCTTTGCAGCTGTTTTCAAAATGTAACGGATCATGGCAGATTTCAGAGGAAAGGTTAGCAAACAATACATTATAAATAGAAAACAAGCACAAGAAATTCTTGTAAAAAGGTTAATTAGGCTGCTTCAGGGAACCGATCTTTTGACGTCAAACAAGTCAGTCACAATTCCCCACAGGCCACGCTATTGACCCCTGTGCTGAGGCTGGCCTACTTAAAAGACAGTGATAAAGACAGACAATATTCCAACAGCATCTACAACACTGCGGATTAATCAAGTCAAAACATGATCACCATGATATCCATTTTAAATGTTTCCTATTAGGCAATGTTTCTACTTTATAGGAGTATATGCATGCAAACAGATGCCCGAAACACACAGGCTATTCCTACTATTATTCCAAATCTATAAATGATTTCAAAGCAACCCACTACACACACCTCTCTCATTCAAATGTTTGGGGAAAAAGATTTTTTTGCGGTTCTAAAAGACGTCTATGCTCACAAAGGCTGTAATATATAGTGAAATAGCATTACAATTTAAAATTCTATTATTTTCTACTTGAATATATTTTTAAAATATAACTTGTACCTGTGATGTTAAAGCTGAATTTTCAGCAGCAATTAATACAGTCTTCAGCCATTTTAGTGTTTACGTAACATTTCATATTACTATTCATACTTTTTTAGGATTCTTTGATAAATACACATTCAAAAGAAGAACATTTCTTTGAAGTAGTAATGTTTTGTAAAATTATAATTCTTTAGTCACTTTTCACAATTGAATGTGTCCTTGCTGAATAAAAAGTATTAATTTTCAACAACAACAAAAAACCCACACACACCTCAGCCATCCTGTTAGCAATGTTCAACACAATGTTTGAGCTGTGGAACATTCCAAAAGGTTTTGAGATGTTGAGAGACAAACAGCCCAACAAAACCCCTCCGTAACATTAAAATACCAGGGGTTTTTCTATGTGTGGTCAATGAAATAAGACCACATGATTTTCATCATATGTTCTTTCATTACAGGCGTATAACTTCATTCTTAACCTTTCCCTCAAGCACTCATATTTCTCTAGATGAGGTAATTATTTTCGCAGCCACAAATGTTTCTGGACACATAGCCTGCATTCAACTACTTGATAATGAAACTATTTATACACTAACGGGATGAGTCAAGGAGTGAAAGTCTAGAGTGCTGTTTTCTTCTGCCAGCATTAAGATTGCACTAACGGTTTATTTGATCTCACAGAGATATAGTTTGATCCATCAATGCTATCATTATTCAACAACAACAGGCCTGGCTTTAACAGAACAATATGCATATTGTGCCACACAAAGACAACTCATCACCTGGGGAAAAAAAAAAGAAATCAGCTGAGTAGCTGAAAAGTAATCAGCAATCTGCCTCAAAATTGCTGATTAGTCTATTATTAAATTAAATACTTTAAAAAGAACAATTCTTCAAGAAATCAACATGCCTGACTTATGAACACAGATGACATTTCTTTGCTTATTATGTCACCAGCATTCCTGTGTATCTCTTCAGCTAAAAATAGTGCCTTTCTGTGCCTATAGTTTTTCAGATAGATGTGGTTCAACTGGCTAACCTTACTAACAGTGATCTTGAGTGCTTGTCCACACACCACAATCAATCACAGTATTGTGATAGTTTGAAAGTCAGAAATTAAATTATGACACTTATATTTTTGAGCTTGGCATTAAAAAAAAAAAAATGCATACATTTCCATTGTATGAACAAAGTGCCTAAGGACATTCTGCTCCCTATTGTGTTTCATGTAAGAAAGATAATACTGAGTAGGAATGGCATTGAGTAAAATAATGAAAATTTCCATAACACACCATATTTATGAATCGTTGCAGGACAGTCAGAGATTGTGCTCCATTCCAGCAGCCTAAGAAATTTAGATCCTTTCCAAGTGAGAAAAGCTTCAACTCAACGCACACTTTTCAAGATGAAAGCCCTTGAGTGAGGACTGCATTTTTATAATATGTTTATCACCACAGAGAGTGTTCCTCTACAAGGACAAGGACAGAGTGAATACTAGTAAGGGTGTGCGGGCGTAAAAAGCATAAAAAAGACTCCATCTGACATCCCTAACAGAGCAGGAAAACAGTGGGGCCTGTGGGACCCCCAACCTCACTTTATGACCATGTGCTGAATTAACAGGTCCAGATGTCCCCTCTCACTTAACATGTGCGAGACATCTCGAGCAAAGGGCTCAGCTGCTTTAGGGCTTATTAAAAAAATATCAATTTCAATTACACCATTAACTTCTCGCGCGCCTCAGGTTTACATTTATTTGACATCAAGGCAGATTCTCGCCCAAGATGTACGTTTAATGTATAAACCCGATCGATCCAAAGTTTCTCAGGTTAAAATCATCATCATCATCATCATCATCATCTACAAATCAACCACCTTCTGGCATGGGTCGAAGAAACGGAGGAATGAACAACAAACAAAACAAAGAGAGTGTCGCTGAAACACCATACTGTGTACCCGTGAAGCCTGAGGAATGAGTCAAACAAAGACGAGCCTATTACCAGACAGATATCAATCTACTCTTAGTACTTGCTGCTGCAGAAGCATTCAGACAACTCAGCTGCTTGGGCTGTTTATAGTTTGACAGTGTCAGGTCTCTTTGTCACTAGGGCTATGGAGCAGGCGCCTGTGGTTACTGTATCTATTATCAAGGGGAAAGTGCCAACACATTCTTGTAAACAAAGGAGAGTCTACCTACAAGTTCACCGAGACAAAGCCCAACCTGAAAACGCTCAAGGCAACCATTCAAAACAATCTGAGCTGTTTTCAAATCTCTTTCAGAAGCAAATTTAGATGAATAAGCTTTCAGTCAAATCACAAATTTTGCTAAAGGTTATCCCATGACGCAACTGAAAACATGACGTTAAATTACCTCTGCCCTTTCTCCAATTCATTAAGCATAACATAGCACAGTTCGCCCCGCGTTACGGATGCGGCACCGCTGAGGCCTCTCTCGGCAGACGGAGGAGAAATGTGCGACGTAACACCAGCCAATTCCATCATGCGAGCAGATTAAATAACATGCCTACCCAAGCCCCGTCAAACATTCAGCAGCCACCGCATGCCAACTGATCTGCTACAACACACTCTATGAAGAAACCCCTCTGTCAGCCCTGCCACAACGCCTTTGATCAGAGTATCGCCCGTTTGATGCTTTTAAGGTGGAGGATAACACAGAACGCATCTCTGCAATGGGAATAATTTAATTAAACACAAAAAAGGACGAACACTATCTTTTTTGCAGGGAAAACACACAGGCTAAATGTCATTGTGCGCTTAGGCATTAAACATTTAGCAGCCATTCTCGGCTGCTCAAGCAAAGAGGCAAGCAGTTGTTAAGGGAGAAGGATGACACAGTTAATCATACACCCACACGCTGCAAATGAAGGCCCAGCAATAAGATGTATTATAACGGACATGAAAACATACAGCATTCACCAGTCATTTAAAAAGAGCAAGAGAGCTCAGTCATTGAGCACATTTACATACACACCGATACGCTGATGGCTCCAGAAAAATCAGCTTAATTAATCAACTGAATTAACATGTTGCCCCAGCTTACATGTAAACCAATAACCAAAAGACAAAAACAGGTTATTACCTAGTAGTGACGTCAAAACCTAATCTTTTGTGTATACTTGACTCCAAGTATTCCATTTGTCATGCGAGATGTGATAAATAAATAAGCAGTACAAGCAGAAAGAGTCAAGAGTTTGCTATACATTTCTTCCTCCCCATCGCAAAACACTCGCTCTGTTTGGATGCGCTTACATCCACAGTAAGGACGTTCTGTTCATACACACGCACTTGAATAACGTGTAAAGCTGGACGAAATTGAGATACAGGCCAAAAAACTAGTGGTGTCGATCGGTTTACGCCATTTGTGACCTAACTCTAATAAAGGTAAACGGGTTAATATGTTTACATGACCATATGCATGGTCAGCTTATTAAGCATAACTTGGTTAAGAATAGGGATGCTCATTTTGTTTTTTCTCTAACCAACAACCAAATCTCGTTAATCGATCATGACCTGTTAACAAACAAGACTGTTAAATTAGAATGAATAAGGGTCTTTTTTTTTTTAAGGGGTTTAGCTTTGCATGCAAAATAGCAGCATAAACAGAACATGAGGATTCACACATCGTCACTAGGGATGATCGATTAATTGTCGATAATACATTTAATCAAACTTATCGAGCATCGATTAAGCAGGGTCATGCGCGTGCACGTTGCTCAACCGCGAAACACCTAAAGACATGAGGAAAAATTAAGCAAGCTTAATTTTAGGACCATTTTACAGCTGGAGTTACACTTTCATCATGACTATAAGTGTGCATGTGCATTCGCAGCCTTTTCTTTTGTTGTTGTGTGATGAGACAGGATGCCATTTGGTTAAGAATTAACGTAGCAGTAAAGTGTGCCGGTAATCAGCTTCAGTGCGCGCAGCTCAAACAGCAATGCAACAATGACTATGACTGGGACTGTGATATTACATAATATTATAAAGAGAACAATATTGTAATAAAACATTGTGAATTATTTGGGTTTAGTTAGCCGTTTCATTGCATTTCTCCAGGAAGAGCGCGTGCACAACACGAGACACACACATCCTGAATAGCATGTAACTTAATTCAAGTTCACTTGTACATTCGCATCATTTTGTGCAGACATAATTTGAAATATTATGTTTATTTTGTATATCAGATTAATCTCATATAGGAAGAAGTTAGTTAGGCAAAGTGCTTTAGTTTCACGCTGTTCATCCAGCGCCTCAGTGCACGCAGCTCAAACAGCAACACACGACTATTAATAACTTTGATTGGGACTGTCATATTACATAACATTAATGAAAACACTATTTTAATAAATCGTTGTGAATTCAGTGGTAAAGCTAGTTGGCGTTTTCAGCGCGTTGTTCCAGGAAGAGCGACAGCACACATCTGAGGCGGTGTTGGCGACGCATTGTATTATAGATTATATCTGATTATTAAATAAGTAATTCAATTAAATAAATCACAGACTCATTTTACAATCCTATTAGCCTTTATTCAGACTAAAAACCCTTCTCATTCATCTGATGAGGAACATGGCATTTTTAGCAACATTTGCACACCCTGTCATGCTGTCGGCTATAAGACTGCTGTAGGTGCATGCAGTATTAAGGCTAGAGGTTAACGATCAATTGATCGATTAATTCAAACGACGATCGATCATGAGAATGTGTGTAAATTGACATCCCTAATCGTCATATAGTCAAATATAAACGGAGACAAGTACTATATGCAGAGTTTGGTTCCAAAAACTAGATCACAGAAAGGAAACCAAGACGGCAGAAAGCAGCATCCTGTTTGTTTTCTTCATTTGACTAAAGTTAGTTTACATAATAATTTAGCAGCCAAATACATTGCGAATATAGAAACATTTAGATTCATGCCAAATGAGAGAGGTAGGATAGATGAGCCCAACACCGGTATCTTTTTCAGTTTTGCTTTAAATGAATTCATTGCCTTGACGTTTATATACATGGCTACTCTCATTTTCCGTTCTGTTCTGAAAACCGTTCAATTTAAAGGATTTATTGTGGAGTGAGAGGGAACGAAAATGGCCTATAGCTATGTTTATGATGTTACATTTTGCTTTATTTACCGGTATTTACATGAATGTTATGATACAATCTGACTTGTTTTTTCACTCTCAAAAACTCAATTTTGTAGCATATTTTTAACATGCAGCAAACTTTTTCAAAATATCTTGAAAAATTAGCCTACACTAAAAATTACTTTTTAACCGTTATTTTTAATCGGTCAAAATTCTTACTGTTGGTTAACAGTTAAGCAATAAATGAGCATCCCTAGTTACGAACCTGCATGTAAACGCACGCACTCATTCACTACAGATGACAAGGAGGAATCACATAAGGCTACCTAATTAGCAGGATTCGAAACTCAACACCATTTAAAAAAGGGTGTAGGAGCGCTACAAACACATACAGGCTGCTTTCAAATATTAAACTTGCCATCCGTGTATTTTAAAGTAATCTAGCTCAAACAGGTTTCCCTGAGTGTAACAAAAGACAATGAAAACATTCTGTTCCTTGATGTAGTCTTTAGTTCCTCTGCAGGGGACGCTTCACTAAATGTTTGATTTCTTTCACCTCAGGCTACCCTCAAAGCCATGGCATGTGTAACGGGGGTTTATAAAAGCTTTTCTTCTCTCTCTCGCTCTCCATTTTCTATGAACCAAAGGATTAGGACAGATACTCTGTACATAGTTGTTATGATTACAGATTACTCGTGTCTATATGTCTCCAGACTGGTCAATTCCATCTTTTAGCAACGTTTAATCCTAATCTTTGTGTTTTCGGTGTGACCATTTGTGGATTTCTAATTTTGGGTAACCATTAAAACTACTAGTACATTGTGATTGACCACCTCTATGCTTTAGATACACCAACTGCAATCTTGTTGCACAACGGTGGAGGAAAAACATCCCAGTGTGTGTGTGTGTGTGGGGTGATCACCTTTGGCCACAAAAGAGTAGGCCCTTCTTAGCACAAATAGCTACATCTCTTACATATGCAAAGTGAGAAAAAAACATGGCATGGCTCCTTTAAAGCTAGTTAACTGAACATAGTCACATGAAATTCAAGTATGACCAAAACTCCAAAGAGGATACACAAGATGCTTCCTCCACATGCACAGCATGGAAAACAAGATCAGATAAGGCAAGCTGTGAAAGTCAGTCTTTTGTGAAACAAGACTTTTCAAGCTACACTCTTAAAACTAAAGATCCTCGGCATCCGTTTCTCTAAAGAACATTATATGTCCACAGAACCTTTCCATTGTTCAAAACATTCTTCATAGCGGGAAGGGGATTAATAGATTATCAAAATGTTTTAAAATGGTTATTTTAAGAACCGATCACTGTCTATGGCACTGCTGTGAAAACCTCCTTTGGGAATTATTTTCTAAGAGTGCACCCCCTCCTCACCACCAACACATCACTATGAGCTTGGGAGGACCATAACCGGCCATATTTGTTCCCATGAAGGGCCACGGTTCACGAGTTTCAATTTAACAAAGGGAAGTTAGGCAGACTTGGCTGTCCCATAGCTGACTCCAACTGGTCAGGCAGGTCTACCAAAAGCTCTCTTTTCAGTAAACAAAGGGTCCCTTCCAACATGTGAAGGAAAGCACAGGGTTGGGGTCATAGAAAATGCACTGTTGTGATGGTGTTTGATAAAGCTAAACGGCGAGATAAACAGCATGCTTAATGTATTGAATATCCTCATTCCTCAGCACCTCCAACTTTAAATGCACCATTTATGCTGCTACCAGAGCATTAATAATTCACTTAATGCTTGAGTTCCTCACTTAATAAAATGGAAACAAACAGAAGAAGCAAGTTGGAAGTCTGAAACTTGATAGACTACTTACTAGAAAGTCATGAAACATCC
Source organism: Paracanthobrama guichenoti (assembly GCA_018749465.1). NCBI lineage: Eukaryota > Metazoa > Chordata > Actinopteri > Cypriniformes > Gobionidae > Paracanthobrama > Paracanthobrama guichenoti. The sequence continues at coordinate 26,960,181 of CM031965.1, read as the reverse complement.
TAAAAAGATTACACACTGCTTGTCTCTTTCAACAGCGAGAGCAAAAGTGAAACATGCAATAAAAAACATAAAACATAAAAAATAAAAAAAAACAGGCTGCTGCTTTCAACTTCTGAGCCTGTAGCAATTGCCAACATTCCATCTCTACCCCCCCGCCGCCCTCTCCCCATTTACCTTCCCACCCACTCAAGACCTCTAAACTCCCTCTTGTCTTCTTTCTTTTTGTACATAGCCAATGTCGCCAAGGCACTACTCACCCGCCAGTATGATGATCTAAGTTCCTATCGGGGTGCTGCAAACAACTTCAAACACAATTCCACGTCTGTTCGCTGAAAATGACCCAGCCGAACTTCTCGGCCTGGGCCAAAATCCAAGAAGCCGAGGGCTGAGCACTATCACGCAGATACTTTATCCTGAGAGAGCCGCTGTCCATACAGAGAAACGGGGCAAATGCCTCAACAAAAGACGACCTCGCTTTACTAATTTATTCGCATTCGGACCGCCCGGGGACTCGTTTTCTGAACGTATGCGGTTCCCCCTCCTCCTTTTCGCTGTGTAATAACTCCGAAAGCTTGAGTTTGTGGAGGGTAGGAAATCAGTGAGTTCGGCGTTTACAGACTCCGCTTCCTTTTTCACACACGCGCGCGCTCACACTCACGCGCTCCCTCGCTCTCTCCGCGCTTTTCTTTCATATGCACACACAGCACGTTCGCTCTTTCTATCTCACTCTTTCTGTAGAACCCCCTCCTCCTCCTCTTCAGCTGTTCAACAGACGCATCCACATGGCTGACCTAGTCTTTCTTTATCCAGACACTAGTGAAGAGACACACCCCCACACACCTCCACACACACACACACACACACACACACCACTTCTAAAAAGCGAGCAAAACAAAAACACGGACTGGATTCTAATGATTAGCGGCGACAAATGATCGGACGGGAGTCGTGATTGATCGTAAACCGTGGGGATATGGTCGGTAAAGAAACTGCATCGGTAAGCAAGACGTTGAATCCAGATTCACACGGCTGCTGTAAGGAATATTAATGTCCATGCTGACGACTCCACCTTCTGTAGCCCTAATAACAACAAATAGATAATCATAGAAAACACACGCCAATCCTACCGTTCAAATAAGCCACAGATTCCAGCTATTGATTTTTTTAGTGTCCAATAATGAACGCCCAGTTTTTATTGCCGTGCTTCGCTGCCAAATGATTGGGAATGAGAACAAAACAACCAGTGAAAATTAACCATACATTGTGCGTTGGTGCTCTCATTCTCATTTGCATATTCACATAATGAATTAATTACTCCGTCCCCCCGCCCAACGTGGAAGCAGCATGTATTCACAATTGTGCATTTAAAAAGAAACGTGCATTCTTTGTTTCCATGCAGAATCCAAATAATTTAACAATTGTTATAGCAGAGTTGTTACAAGGAAATCTTTTAAAAAACAAAACAAAAAAACTATTTCACTCATGTTAATTCCTGTTGGTTTTAAACATTTGTGAAAACCATTTATTGCACTTTCTACAAAAAAAAATGTCAAGCAGTCTGATCAAGTAATAAAATACTTTCCTTGCACTTTAAATATATAACGTTACTTGAATGAGGTTTCAAACATTTTTTCAAGAAAAAATATTTTCACAAATACACAAGTCATGAATAAGTTTTTTTAATTAAAATGTGATATTAAAAATTAATAACCTTGCATAAAATAAATATGCATAATGAAATGTATAAATAAACTAATTCCCTTACAGTCATGAGGGTCTAAAGCAGCTCACTGTTTTCTTGTCACAGGCCTGAAAAATAACTTCCTGCAAATTTTTTTTACCCACTTAACCTACTTTATCTCTCTTTCTCTCCCTCTCAAAATCCGAGCAGTTACACCAACAAGACATGTTTGACTTTAGGCCTCCAAAAAACAAGCGAATAAATGGCTTTTGATTCAGTAATTGAAAACATGTTCATTATAGCAGTATTTCTTTGTATGAATTACAATGTTTATTTAACCTTATAATATAAAGGAGTAAAAATAAACGAGTGTCACGTCATTGACCAAATACTAATGTGCAGATCATCTCAAAATCTCAATAATATAGAAAAAGAATAATTTTCTCTTCACCAACATTATATTTGCGGAGGCAGCTAAGATCAATAGGAAGTGAGTTTGGTGTACTGCGGGCCCTTTATTGTGCTGCAAACCATGTAGCCTGTCAGGTTTTCAAAAGGAGGAGGTGTCCCTAGTGATCCCAGTGCTGGCAAACGCTTTCCAGCTCCAGGGGAGCCAGAGACAGTGTGACTTCTGTTTCTCCTGACAATCCTTAGCTCTGCCATGCACCCACACGTACACACGCGCACACACACACACCAGCAGGCTACCTCCTCCCCTCTTGGAAAGCGTTTGAGCTTCACATTCAGGCGTATTTATTACATTTACTCAAGTGCATCCATATTTATCTCCCCGAGCCGCCCTGATAGCACTTACAATGTGCCCAACAGGAAACCTGAGTCACTTGCTTATGCGAGATCCTCACTGTGCACAGGGAAGATATTTAGAGAATGCAGTTTTCCAAGAGATACCAATCATTGCTATCAGCCAATGGGAGATTAGCTACTGGCTCATGAGAAAAATACACAACAATGCATTTGACATGGTGGCACACAGTTAATTAGTGCTCAGAAACGAATCACGAAGGAAGGTGCGTGTTCGCGAGACGTGTGGGGAATGCCTGAACAATATATAGATCTTGTTCATTTGAGGAATATTAAATCGTCATTATGTTACGTGCAAACAAACATTTCATCTGGATGATTGACGTTCATGATCAGCATGGTAAAGCAAATACGCATTCAGCTGGTATTTCACAAAATGCACTCGGTAACAATCAAAGCCACCCTGATGGCTCTAATAAATTTTCAACTAATGCATGCTGTAAACTGTTCAGTATTCTGACAGATTTATCGAGCAGCGCGAAAAACAAGCTGAAATGTAAGCCATTCGAATTGCTTTACGAGACTGAAAAGGGAACCGAAATTGTGAATGCTTTGCATTTCATGCACTCAGATGGCTGTTTCGAGGCATTCGCAACAGCAGATGAGATCCCATTATCAGGCAGACGAGAACTCCACCTCCAGGATTTCACAGCTCCTCTGTTTATCACATGGCCCTGTCAAGTTGGGCACCATTAACCGATAATGAAAGGAGACAACCGGTGCTGTTACAAGCAAAGCATTCTGCATTCTACAGGCCTAAGCATGTATCTGGGAAGCTGACTATGTCTATTCAGTTCTTCTCTGCATTCAATACCCATCACAATGCCTCAGCTACTGTACACTGACCCCTTCACACCACATGTATTATTGAAGGTTTTAGCTTGAGATGACAAGAATTAAAGGAGTATTCCAGGTTCAAAATGAGGTAAGCTCAATCCACAGCATTTGTGGCATGATGATGTTAATCACAAAAAAATATTTTGACTTTACAGTGAGGCAAAAAAAAAAAAAAAAAAAAAGAAAAAAACTTTTCAGAGTAAAGTTATATAAAATTGAGCTTTGTTGCCATTATAACACCTAAAACTCTAAAAAATAAAAACAACCATTAAAGTATTCATTTTATTAATTTAAACAAATTAAAGCTCAGAAAATAAAAATTCACCAAATTCTGTAAATTGAGAGCTTAACTTGTATTGAACCTGGAATACTCCTTTAGGAATTAATAGCTTGATAATATGCTAAACATTATATTTGATGATTAAAAGGAGGGAAAGGCTGTAACCCATGAAGATTCCTCC
>CM031965.1:26218880-26291380 GCA_018749465.1 Paracanthobrama guichenoti | reverse complement strand
ATTCGAAAATGCAGCATACACAAAGTCCAAGAAAAAATTACCTAAGGGTACAATAAAGTATATCGCATCGTGTTTTTTTTTTGTAGCCATATAATTGCAATGTATGCCAGTACTTCCTGCACCATGCCTCTGTTTAACAAGAGATAAATTCTGACAGATGCTTCCTCCGTAGGTGCAAACAACTATTGACTTGCAAATGTGAACAGGCTGGCATGTCCATATGCGTATCCACATCTTATCTTCCGGTTGAACTGAACTTCCAACTTCCAAAACTGAATTTAATTCTGATATTAAGCATCAGGAAGGCAGAGGGAGGGTGCACTCCTTGCGGCAAAATAGAGAGGTTGGCTCAGCTGTCAGAAGTGATCAAAGGCTAGCACCCTAACATGCTGTTGGGCTTCTACAGGGAGGATACCTTTTATGTGTGGCTTAAGATGCTCTCTCATAATGCATCTAGCACGGGAAGCCATCTTGACAGAGAAATGAAATGTAAAACCTTGAAATAAAACAATTTCAAAGTAAGCTTTCCTAAACCAACCTTTGTTAAAGAGCAGCTCTCAAGCTTTGTTAGGTGACGTGACAGTTCACTCTTTTGACTCATAATGAAAAGCACTGCAACTTTGTTGTGAAGGTGGTGGAATCACATTCGACACATTTTAATTTCACCAACACATTCCTCTGAGGAGAAGGATCTAATGTTTATCACATGTGAGTGCCTACCTGAGTCCTGAGAGGGGAGCCCTCAATCACAGAGACCTGGTTGGCACAGCTGGCCCACACATACTCATCTATTCGGAGGAGTTTGAGGATGGGCGCACATCCAATAACCACATGTCTGCAGGAATCTGGATCCCACAATCCTTCTGTAACCATAAAATGCATGCTGGATTTAGAGCTGCTACTGGAAATGTTTACACATCTTTGACCATACAGCAAAGATTTAAAATTAAAAGTTTAAAATATTAAGCATATTAACTACAATTGCAGGAAAAAATATGTGAATCTTTCACCTGGAGTTCTAAACAAACTGGACCCCACTCCCATGGACCCCATACTTGGTATAAAAATGTGCAAATGAGATGTACAAATTAGCCACCAATTCTCCAAGACGTAAAATAGTTACCAATTACCATGACAGTGTGTTGGCTAATCTGAAATCCCAACATTTAGAGCCTGGGCATGGAGGTGTATATATGGGGGGGAAAAAAACGTTATCAAAAGAGCACCTGGATGTTTTGCCAGCCCTACTTGCAAAATATTCCGTGGACAGATGAAGCCAAAGGTGTTTGAAAGTAGTAAGCAGCTCTTCAGGAAAAACTGGGATGGAGGGAAATCATGGGGCTTTGCAGCCTCAGGATCTGCACAGCTTACTATCATTGACAGAAAAAATCACTTCCTAGGTTTATCAGGTCATTTTGCAGGAGGACGTAAGGCCAACTAGAATTTCAGAAATCAAGAGATTCAACAGGACAACCATTTCAAGCGCACGACTAAATCAACACCATCTGATATGGCTCTGTCCTGTCCTGAAAGATGCATTGGCATGACATCAAGTGAGTGATTCACACCAGACATCCCAAGAATATTGTTGAACTGAAATTATTTTGTACAGAGGAAACGCTTTTCCCACCCTGCCCTGTGAATTTTTACATGGTGTGCCCAATAAAAACAAATGCATCATAGTGTTGTGTTCTCTCAAGTGTTGTTAGATAATGCATTGAGTTAGTGTTCAGTGATGCATAGAGTTTGATTGTGCATTCTGTTATGCCTGACAAATGTATGGGTTCGTTTACTTTGGTCTGAAAAGGCAGTGAAGTAAAAGAAAAGAGACAATAAGTTGATGCAATTCTCTGTGTCTGTGTGATCCTTACCAAACATAACACATAGTTTGTGTGTCTTTTGTTTAAGCAGATTGCGTTTGTCTTTTGTTGAAGATTAGATGGAATTTGAGGACAAATTTATGCATAAATCCAAGAGTTCACATATCGTTTCCTGCAACTGTAAATCCAAAGTAAATGAAAAAAGAATGAAATTTATAAAATGTAACATTGAAGAATCAATTAATTAAAGGGATAGTTCACCCCAAAATTAAAATGATGTCATTATTTACTCACCCTCATGTCTTTTCAATTCTGTTTGACTTTATTTCTTCTGCGGAACACAAAAGAAGATATTTTGAAGAATGTTGGTAACCAAACAGTTTTGGTGAACATTCACTTCCATATCTTCTTTTATGTTGCTCAGAACAGAAAAAGAAAGTCATACAGTTTTGGAACAACATGAGACTGAATCCCTTTCATTTTTATTTACACTGAAAAACACACTGTGAAATTATTCTACCTTCACTCTTTCTATTGTAAACAGCAACTTTTCCATTACTTAGTCCAGCGAAAAGAAAGTTGTCAGAGTGTTTCAGGCACAGAACCGGGCAGCCCTCAGGGTTACAGAATGTTAGCAGACACTGAGCAGCAGTGTCCACACTTCCATAAACCAGGATGCTGGAGAAACACGCACACAACAAACACAATATTACATGCTTTTCCCAGCGGGAAAAAAGTACATTAATTCTGACTTTCTGCATAAAATTAGCAATGTAATGACTCAAATTATCCCAGACCAAGACAGGTACGTATTGAAAAAGACTCACTTGCCATCCAGTAATCCCACACAGATGGTGTTGCCGATCTTGGAAAGAACTTCAGTGGTCTGTGTCTCCAATTCTTCATCAGTGCTGGGCTCTGGGATATACTCCAGACAAAGCACCGGGGAACCTAGAGAGAAACTCTTAACGGAGCGTGGAGTGGGTCGGTTAAGGGAGAAAATCTCCACCTGCCCATGGGAGTTGTCACCCCCACTAGCCACCTGTGCAGTTGAAGAGACAACAAAAAGAAAACAAACATGAGAAGGAGGGCATCCAGTGCCTGAACTCACTGACATGGCCCTCTGAGAGGCTGCAGGCAAAAAAAGATGAAAAAAAAAACGTGGAAGCACAGCCACGAGATAAATGATTTATAGAATGTCTTTTGATGTGGAATACTTGATGTTTGTTTCTAGAGTTGCCTTTCGAGAAACTTTTAATCCTGCTTCCCTCTTTCTTTTAAATGTCGATCAAACTATTCTAGAATTTTTTTTTGAGGAGCTCCTGCTACCATCACTTACTACAGGCGGACGAAAAATATCTCTGAAAAATATCACATAAAAGTAAATTTCCATGTAAGAACTGTGATTCAGTCAGATTTGAGAACTGGTTCATGACCTTGAAACATAATATTGGAAATTTTAAGGGACTTTTCACTGTTTGTCCTTATTTTAAGTGACTCCTTCTGTATGTTACATTGCTATGATGAATGAGTCATTGAATTATTTATTCAACTGATTTGTTCAAACACACCAATTCATTCAGGAACAAAACAAGTGACGTTTGTCCCTGTCCCAATACCCACACTTGCGGTCTTTGCACTTGACCACTTGCCTACCACTTGTGTGATGGAACTGGAGGTCTGTGAAATTTGCATATTTTCAGTAAGTTTAAATAAGGAGCTTAGGTTCACTATACAAATGTTTGTGGGTGATTTGTTTCCCCTCAGGTGCATAAGAGGTGAGGGACCCCCAAGTGCATCATCTGAGATGTACAGAGAGTATGATATCCCAGCACCAGTGGGGAGACTGATTTATATATGATTATAAAGAAGAAAGATGTTCTCATTGTGAAAAAAATGTACCTACCCAGAGGTAGCCCTGAGGCAAGGATGTGCTGGCGGCAGAAAAACCGAGAAGAGCACAGTGGACCGGGTTATATAGGGCAGCCTGCAACTGCAAAACACAAGATAAAGAGATTACTTTTGAAAATCAGCATTAAAAAAGTTCAATTACAATACTAAAAGATTGTTTCATTTAATTTGCTCTCTCTATAGAAATAAATAACACAAAAACATATCTATATCTATGTACATCTTAACCAAGATCCTGTATTGACAATTCAAGAGTCGAGCACTCTGTAAAGTCGACTCCAGCACATCCCACAGACTTTCAATGAATCTAAGGTCTGGACTCATGTGTGAAAATGATTCTTCATGCTCTCTCTCAACGATTCTTTCACAGTTTGAGCCTGATCTTGAATCTTGACATTGTTACATGTTTGTTTAAGAAATGAAAAGCTACACACACCACCAATTAGGATTAGAAGAACTGTTGCCAAACATAACATGCTAAATATCACTGCAATAATGATTCAATCATTGACTCTCAAAGGGATAGTTCACCCAAAAAGGAAAATTAGCCTCAAATGATTTACTCACCCCCAAGTCATCCTAGGTGTATATGACATTCTTCTTTCAGATGAATGCAATCAGAGTTATATTAATAAAGTCCTGGCTCTTCTAAGCTTGGCAAAGGCAATGGCAATGACTTGTTGGTTCGTTTTTTTGAAGTCCATAAAAGTGCATCTATCCATCATATAACTGCTCCACACGACTACAGGGGGTTAATAAAGGCCTTCTGAAGCAAAGTGGCGCATGTATGTAAGAAAAATATCCATATTTATAACTCTATAGACTAAAATAACTAACTTCTGGTGGTCAGCGGTACTCAAGTCGACTTATGGCGAAAGAGTACTTTTATTCTTCATATTAACAAGATCAGCAAAATGTTGTGTCTGTCATGGCAGGATATTACTGTTTACCCTCAAAGTAAACATCTTGAGGCTCGATTTCATAAAGACAAGCATTAAGAGTAGCCTGCTTTTGACAACAGGAATATTGGATATTAATCAAAATGGCATTGTGTCACTCACAGACCTTAAGCTTGTGCATATCAAGACTTTTTGTTGCTTTTTATATATATATATATATATATATATATATATATATATATATATATATATATATATATATATATATATATATATATATATATATATATATATATATATATATATATATATATCCTTTTAACTGTGTTGAATGCACATTTTGTTCAAAAATATGATCATTAGAGAACTGCAACAGTGGGATCAAAGAAAGACTGTTTTTTGCATGTTCAAAAAGCCAACTCAGAGCCAAAGGATTATCTAAACTAGATGACAGAATTATACTTGTATTTATTTATTTATTTTGGATTGAAGGCTTTAAATGGGCATGATAAATATGATGCACATCTTTTGATTTCCCCCTCAGTTCCAGAAAGTGATATGAAAGGGATTTCAGATTCTTACAATTCATTTAATTTCATTCTGGGATAGGAAAAGCCTATGCTTGTTACACACGTTGTTATCCATGTTTTGGCAGCTGTGGCAACTCTAATGCATGCTGAGTTACTGCATATCTAAAAGGGCTGGTGACCACAGCCAGCACATGGCTTGGAAAAAGAAGGAAAAGAAGTTAATTGACTGCAGGTGTTTTGGCTCAAATTAGACAGACATAAGGTTATTATGTCATTATAAACACCCATTCCATTCACATTCACATATAATTTATGCACAAGCCAGACAAGCTATTATTCCAGGTTTAATCATCAGCTGCCCATATGGCTAGTGACAAACTCAGCCCTGCCAACACTGTGTTATTCTTAATTAACAGTACACTATTCACCACATTAAGACAACACATCAATCAGCACTTATTGTAGTAACTTATTTGATTATAATAGCTCCTTGTAATTACAGCTCAAGAGAATTATACAACAAAGGTTTTAAGGGTTTTGTTTCATAATGGTATATAACAATAAAGTCATTGTTATGTCATAATTCTTCCAGTAAGGTGGTGTATCCAATTAAGTGTAAGAGGACATAAATACAGACAAATTTAACAAATTTTGTATAATAATTTCATAAATAAATAAATATGCAAATGGTTGACCAGGATATCATTGTCACAATCATGCAATCATCACTCATTTGTTGTCAGGAACACTAATTATGCTCAGCTGTGCACTCATCAATCACTATCATTATCGCCTGTATATGTTCAGTTCTGTTTCAGTTCAGTGTCTGGTGTTGTCTATGTTAAGTGTGTGTGTTGCTCAGCCTGTCGTCTGGATTATTATTAAGAAATAGTTTGTGATGGAACTCTATTCATCTTCATTGTCTGTTTGCCCGCAACCACCCATGACAATCATTTACTTCATTCACATTATATCATTTCACAGGTACTGCAATAGTTTCACTAAAGGACCAGCAAGCAACACAACATTTATCGAAAGGGGAGACTGGGCAGCTCTTATTTGTAATGTAATGAGAACCCATTACATTTTCATGACATATTAGCCTATAGCACAGCATTTACATGGTAAGAGGATGACCTGTTTAGATAAAACAGTCCTCATTGTGTTTGAGGAGGATCTTGCGTGGGAACCTCAGGCTGCCGCTGTCCCTCTCCTGCTGTGAGTCTGATGCTTAGCACTCTGATGTGCAAAACTTGCTGCAAACTTGATCTTCCTGGATATGCACAGTGGGAAAGGAGCCCCTTTTCATCTTAAGCAATCTACTGGGGCCAAGTTTTATTCACATTTTCTCCTCCATTGAAAAACAGGCAGAATATTTAATATGTACACGAATTAACCCACTGGAATTATTTATACAAGGTTCTGTGTCAGGCTTGTCACTTTCCTTCAGAATGTGCTTAAAATGTTGTGCTGCTGTACCTTACTGTAGCATTTTAGAAAAACACCTCTTAAAACAATAGACTCCTAATGACCTGGTGACAGATTTGTATTGTCCTTGTTCCAGCTTACTGGAGCTTATCTCAGAGCTCATCGTTACTTTTTGTGCTCTGATAATATGGGGGTGGATATGGGTTATATGAGAAGACAGAGTTACGGCACAGCCACATTTGTCTCATGGGTGTTCGTCCTGAACACAGACTACACTTCACATCACATAAGCATCCGCTTGTCTATTCCTGCACCTTCTCTAGCAGCCACAGATCTGCCTTGCTTTAATTTGCAGTAACAAAGGTACCCCCCCATTCTTTTTATTATCAAACATTTCCAACAAAAAATGTTTTTCACAAGTTATAGAAATAATACTAAGTAAGTACTTCTTCAGATCTATTCTGTCACGTAAATTTGTGTCCACAAATAGAAACACAGATGCTTCCATTTATATGTCTCTAGAAGCTTCTCTTGTGATGAAGACAAGAAATTTCACTTTCACTTTGCTTTGGACTTTTCTTGGAAACGGTTTAATTGGCTTGCTCAAAGCTTTTCTTGTCACGCACTGGGAGAAAACTGTGCAAGCAAGGCGTCAGGGTTTGTTAGTATGGTCCAGTTAGCCAGTGATGGTAGATGGTGCAGCGGTCTGGAACCAATGGCTCGCGAGCCACACCTGGTTCTTTGACAAAAGAACTCACCGGGTTTCTCACCCTTTACCAACAAATAATTAAAAAAATTAGACACATCACTAGAGATCAGCTTTCTGCAGAAAAAAGTGAAAAAGCAGCCAACTACAATTCCTTTGCTGTACAGCCTACCGAAGTTAATAAAAAATGTATAATAATAATATATTTTAATAATTTTCCAAAGTGTGTGTTCATTGCTGTTTACAAGTGTCACGACAGAAATCAACAGCAAACTACTTGTGTTTCTATGGTAACCTAGAGCTCCTGCACTCTAATTCAAGCAGCTATGTGTAGCTTGTTTGTGGTAAAGGAAAAAAGAAGGATTTTTCGCAGCAAATCGCAAACAGCAGTGAAAATTGAAAAAGTGTATATATATATATATATATATATATATATATATATATATATATATATATATATATATATATATATATATATATATATACACACACACATACATACACTCACCTAAAGGATTATTAGGAACACCGGTTCAATTTCTTATTAATGCAATTATCTAATCAACCAATCACATGGCAGTTGCTTCAATGCATTTAGGGGTGTGGTCCTGGTCAAGACAATCTCCTGAACTCCAAACTGAATGTCAGAATGGGAAAGAAAGGTGATTTAAGCAATTTTGAGCGTGGCATGGTTGATGGTGCAGACGGGCCGGTCTGAGTATTTCACAATCTGCTCAGTTACTGGGATTTTCACGCACAGCCATTTCTAGGGTTTACAAAGAATGGTGTGAAAAGGGAAAAACATCCAGTATGCGGCAGTCCTGTGGGTGAAAATGCCTTGTTGATGCTAGAGGTCAGAGGAGAATGGGCCGAATGATTCAAGCTGATAGAAGAGCAACTTTGACTGAAATAACCACTCGTTACAACCGAGGTATGCAGCAAAGCATTTGTGAAGCCACAACACGCACAACCTTGAGGCGGATGGGCTACAACAGAAGACCCCACCGGGTACCACTCATCTCCACTACAAATAGGAAAAAGAGGCTACAATTTGCACAAGCTCACCAAAATTGGACAGTTGAAGACTGGAAAAATGTTGCCTGGTCTGATGAGTCTCGATTTCTGTTGAGACATTCAGATGGTAGAGTCAGAATTTGGCGTGAACAGAAAGAGAACATGGATCCATCATGCCTTGTTACCACTGTGCAGGCTGGTGGTGGTGGTGTAATGGTGTGGGGGATGTTTTCTTGGCACACTTTAGGCCCCTTAGTGCCAATTGGGCATTGTTTAAATGCCACGGCCTACCTGAGCATTGTTTCTGACCATGTCCATCCCGTTATGACCACCATGTACCCATTCTCTGATGGCTACTTCCAGCAGGATAATGCACCATGTTACAAAGCTCAAATCATTTCAAATTGGTTTCTTGAACATGACAATGAGTTCACTGTACTAAAATGGCCCCCACAGTCACCAGATCTCAACCCAATAGAGCATCTTTGGCATGTGGTGGAACGGGAGCTTCGTGCCCTGGATGTGCATCCCACAAATCTCCATCAACTGCAAGATGCTATCCTATCAATATGGGCCAACATTTCTAAAGAATGCTTTCAGCACCTTGTTGAATCAATGCCACGTAGAATTAAGGCAGTTCTGAAGGCGAAAGGGGGTCAAACACAGTATTAGTATTCCTAATAATCCTTTAGGTGAGTGTATGTATATATATATATATATGACTGGACTGAAACATCTTTTTATTGAAACTGGTGCTCCGCTTTTGCTGCAGAGACCTTTTATGTCCTATAAATGTGTCATATGTATGTCTGTATAATCCACACAGTTAGTTAGTAATAAAGAAACATGGATAAATGAGAAAGCAAAGAGTGGAATACCCTTGATATTTCAGAAATTTTAAGCCGCAAAAGAGAACTGAATCCAATACTGACAGGATGCTTTCTGTGCGCGTGCTCCGGACAAGCATAGTAGCTTTTGTCTTCGGTTACGTAAACAGTCAAACTCCAAAACGGTCAAATTCACACAGAAATGTCAAAATGCCCACCTTGGGGAGTATTCACATCAACGTAAGCACTGTGCGTTGTTCTTTACTCTCGCTCTCTCTCTCACACAAACACACACACACACACACACACACCCCCGCCTGCACGAAATAAGTCAGCATGAAACGAAAAAAACACTATTTTAAAAATGCATGTTATAGATCTAATTGTGAACAATTCATCTCTGTATTTTTTTATGTGTTTAATCGAGATCTGGATAGTGAAAATTACTATTTGGTGATGTATGCAGGACTATTTTTGAGTGCAACGGCCACATCTCAACATCCAATCAACAACCAATGCATAGAATCAAGTCCCTACCCTGTATTTTTTTATTTTCCAATAATCAGTAACTTTCAGATGTATGCAGTAATACAAGTGAATAGATCTGTCACTACTTCTGTTTTATTGCAACTTTAATGGGAAGATTTCATTACTACACTTCAAATCCAAGTATTATATTTAGATAAGTGAGTATATCGAACATCATGGAAGCAAAACAAGGAATCAAATCAACCACAGAGAGTCTGTGAGCTATGAAGACACTTCTTCTTGGAACATGTGAGCTATAGCACAGCAACATATTCAAACTCATTTTGGGCAAGGCTGACAGTGGAGTGTACTTCAAAAAGGATAATGACAGAATGCAGATGAAAGCAGATGCATGTTCCGAAGGTTAAGACAGGTGTTTGTTCAGTAACAAAATGGGAAGAAGTATACACGCTAGCTGAAATGCAGACTGAATGCAAATGTAATCATACAAAAAGTGAAGCTTTAGCTTGTGGGAAAAATGTTGATTTGATCACAGACCAAAATACTACAGACTATTTTTGGTCCTTAATCTAAAGCCTCTGCCAGCATTGAACAATGGGTCCTAAGGCTGCAACCGTATGACTTCAAAGTAGTACACATGCGAGGCAAAAAGAACATCCACCGTCAGGAGACATCAAAAACATCAGGTGCAGGATCAGATGAGTATGTGAGATTTGTAGCTGTAAGAGCGACAACCAAAGCAGACAGAAGACGCAACAGCCACACATCCAGACTTGATAGCGGTATGGAAAGCAATCATTAAAAGAATGATTGCATCACTTCCTGAGAATAGTATAGTAAAGCATACTCAGCGGAAGCAAATGAGCTGTGAAGCATTGGTTATTTTGCTTCCTATGGAACACATTTGCTATGGGACATTAGGAAATAAGACACAGAGAGACAGAGACTGACTACAATCTTCTGGTCCCAGCGCTGTTGTTTTTCTATGTTGTGTATATTGCCTTGTCTGTAGTATTCAGGTAAAGACCTGTGAAGTGTGTGTCTCATACTTAGAGCAATCTGAGCTGTTAAGTGTGCTTCAGCTAACTTTGGTGTACTTGAGCTGTGTAGTGTCTCAGCTAACGTTTTCATTTCTGAGACTTTAGTTTAATCTTTTTTCAGTTAATTTAAATTTTATTTGTGAACATCAGATATTCTATTCTGTTGCATTAATTTTCTCACTGTTCCAGATCTGTTATGTGGAATAATATTTTCCCTTTTTTGTTGTTTCTGGTAGGGAGGCGGATGTCTTTGTTTTTGTTTTAAGAATCACATTTTCTCCTGTGTTTAAGTAGAAGGGGAGTTAGGGAATTGTCTCTATTTTATTTTATTTTGTTTTCTTTTGGTAGGTAAGTTATCCCTTAAAAACCTTAGTAAGAATGTTCTTTTGTTTGTTGTTTTGGCCTCTCCTCCTGAAGCCCTTTTGTTAATTTCCACAGTTTGTGTAATACATCTTGTTATTTTGAAACTGGTATCGTTGAGCATTTTGTATCTGCCCTGAAACCTGGATATAGCAGTTCTCTCAATCTCTCCCTGCAACTTTTGTTACCCTCCTTTCCTGCCCCTAGACTTGAAAGGGGGATCGTAACAAAACAAACCTTGTTTGGAGCATTCAACACATTCTTACTGCTTTCAATAATATCACAAGTCATCCTCATCTGTTAGAACTAGATAACAGTATCTTAGTGGCAAATCTGAAGAATTTGTAAAAACAATGTTGAATGCACTACAGAAATCAACTGGGACCAACAAGCCACTCATTGAGAATGAATATTGAGATACTAACATCAACACAAGTAGTTCTATGACAAATGTACAGTAAAAGCTGATGGGAGAACAGAACTAATAAAGATAATTCAATCTAGACTGGCAGAAGGTCTTGGTTAAAAATGTGAAGTCCTGTGGACTGAAAGTACCAACCAGATGTTGTGAAGTTGCACACAGACCTGGAGGTGTAGAATAGCAATGCCGTAAAAAAATAGAAGATCAAAGCTATGTAAATGTAAGGCAACGTGTTTGATTCAGATACCCTGTCTGATCGCAAATACTATGTTAGAAAGATTGCCAAGTCACCATGGTGTGCAGCACTGATATGACAGATAAAAGTTTAAGATGTTGGTCAAGCAATAAGCAGTCAATTACAGTCTTCCACATGCATACCAATGAATGTCTGAATGTTAATCTGAGTACGCTCTGCCTTGTCTTAGATCAAACGCTGACTACCCAAAAGTAATGTTTCCCAGCAGATATTGGAAAAACACTGCTCATATGTTTGCTCTTTCAGGAATTTGCAGTTAAGGGTCATTTCAATATTAACTCCTAAAATGGCGTAGACAACTGTTACTATAAAGTACAAGCAGTACAGTTCTTATTGAAATCTAAGGTCTTTTTCAGAAAAATCTGAGAGGATTTTGTAATATCACTGCGGTCTAAAATGGGGGTTTCAAACTTCTCAAACCTTTTTGATGTCGAAGGACCTACCTTGAGGAGGACCCCCTTTTTAAAATAGAAAGAGCTATATATTTTTATGTGCAAAGACCCAAATCATCAACCCAATACTAAGAAAATAGTTATTAAATATTATATTAATATTATGATAAAGATGACTTTTTTATTTGCTTTCAAAACAAATTAGATGTTATCCTGTCTGTACTAAAAGCCAAAGTCAATTATTAAATATTATATGGAATATTTAAATTTTAACCAAGTTGACTGTGTATGTTTCTGTCCATTATTACATTAATATCAGATGTATAAAACCCAAAGGGAAACGTTTTATTATCATTTTTGTTATATTAAATAGATTAATTTATATATTGTTAATATATTATAAAAACATAAAATATATTATGTATTAAAAATAATATATTTTATTATATTATATTATATTATATTATATTATTATTATATTATATTATATATTATATTTATTATGTTTATTTTATTTTATTTATATACAACACATTTTAATATAAATAAATATTTCAAAGTATTTTTATTCAATCCATAAATAGTTTTCTAAAGCATTGTGTTAAAACAAATTGTTAAACAATTAATAAACAATAAATTCTTAATATCTGCAGACCCCTTTGAAAACACCTTGTCTAAGTGAAACAGCTGATATTGCATTTGTGTTTTTCTTTTCTATAAGTAGAACAGCACAAGTCAGACTTACTTTTAACCACTTACAATTCACTTACAAGACATGAGGGTAAGTAAATGATGACAGAGCTATTTTATCAGGCAAAAAGCAACAAAAAAAAAAAAAAACTTCATAATATGACTTCTGTGTGTAGCTGGATAGTTTGTTTGAACTCTTTGTTCTTTATTAAGTATACAATAATGAAATTTGCTGGATGTCAGTTGTAGTTGGAATGGCTGGATATCTCTCACTTACCTTCAGATCTTGCACTTTTGGGGTAAACACAGGCACCCGGCAGGCCAGTAATGGGCACCAGAATGGAGGCTTAGTCTTTTCATCATCCTCTACACACACCCAGCCAGGCAAGTTCTCCTCTCCTACACAAACAGTGACAAGCTTAGCCAGAGGCACAATACTGTCACTGAAACTGAAAGCTAAAACTAGCACATTTATACACGAGAATGAACCCATGAAAATAATAAGTGAAAGATTCATGTCAACAACCTGTTACTCGTGTCTGAGCGGCCACACTTACTCATGGCGATTTTGGCCAGATGCAGGCGATTGACCCAGGAGATTTTGCTAATTGGACTGGGCGTACTGAAGACCACAGTGAAACTGACTGGACGGCCAGACCTGTCAAGAGATACACAAACACACATGCACAAACTGTGAAAATCCAAGATGGATTTAACACAATCAAAATCCAAGTGAAACAAAGCCTCTTTCAGTTCCACGCATGACTAAAATTGTACAGCTCTAATTGTGTCAAGAGTCAAAACAGTTTGTGCCTGCTAAAAGGGAAAAGAAGTAAGGCAACAAAAAAAGAAACAATTTAGCTTAAAGCAGGGGTCTTCAACAGGGGGTCCACAGCGGTACGGCAGGGAGTCCGGCAATTACTTTTGATCTCAAAATAATAAACATTATTAACAACAATACTGAGTTAATTTCACCCAAAGCTTTCATTGTGTGTCCCACACTATAGTGTATAATAGTAATTTGATGATTATTCTGCATTTACTTGAATATAAAAGAAAGTGACAGTAACATAGTGAAATATTATTACAATTTAAAATAAATGATCTAATTTTTAATGTTTTTTAAAATGTAATTTATTCCTGTGATGGCAAATCTAAATTTTCTGCATCATTATTCCAGTCTTCAGAAATCATTCTCATATGCTGATTTAGTGCACACACACAAAAAAAAACATTTATTATCAATGCTTAAAACGGTTGTGCTGTTAAATATTTTGTGGAAACTGTACTAAACAATTCAGTATTTTCTGATGAATAGAATATTCAAAAGAACAGCATTTATTTGAAAGCGACAAATTTAACGCCGGACTATAACAATAAGAATTTAAAGGCTGTATGTAACAAGGGGTCCCTGCACTGTCTAATTATCCACCATGGCCTGAAAAGGTTGAAGACCCCTGCCTTAAACCCTAATGGCCCATTAGAGTTAATGACCAGCGGTCTTAAAAGCTCTTAGTTCAGCCTGTGATTAAACTTGATCAACAAAGGTATTTTGGCTGTGTGGAGTGTTAGAGTAACTCCAAAGAGCCTGTCAAAGACAAATCCAAAAAATGTAAATCCTTCTGGTACAAGTGTGATGAAATGGATGAATGTGTTTCAGTCAGTGTAACTGTCACATCCACCCACATTTGAAGGGAATTTAATGCACAGCTCTATTTTGTGTAACCTGTTCCCACTGGCATCAGTGGGTAGTCGGCACTCACTTGTCAGGCTTCCCAGGAACCATCAACCGTAGACGGCACTTGTTGGCACACTGGATCTCGTCCTCTTTGATACGGATGAGCCTCTGAAGAGCCATGCACCAGTCCTGCCCCACTGTAGTATTGAGATTCTGTACACGCACACAGTCACATTTACGGGAGATAGTTGTCGGACTGACTAAGCACCGGTTACCACACTTAGAGCCCTGCTTTTTGACATTAGCATCATAATTAGCACAAAGAGAAGTTAGAGAGCGAAAGAGCGTCACAATAGAGACTAGGAATGAGTCATCTATTTAAATAGCGAGGTCTACCATGCAGTTTCAATATTTTTTGCAGGCATGCTTTAAAAGGGATGGATTTACAGAAAAACTTTGGTAACACTTTACTTAAAGCTTTTATGAATAATGCATTATAAAAGTATTTTAATGCATTAATTATGCCTTGTAATGCACCTCATAATGCACTGTATGATCCCATGAATAATTGTAACCACAGTTACTGTATAATATATTATAATACAATGTTACACCTTGTTACAAGTATAATACATTAAAGGTGTTTTTCTTTTTTTTTTTTATGTATACTGTTGTCTGAGGTCAACTTATGATGTTTGCGTGGTTTTTACATTCAAAAACATCATAATGAATAAGCAATAGGCTATCTTCTACCCTGGTTTTGAAGCTCTCTCCTGCACGCTCAGATTTTATGGGCGTGCCGCACTGAAGACTTGGAAGTACACGCCCACGGCTAGGATTGGATAAGATTTGCATATTTAATGAGCTTCATCTCCCTCGTCAGTACATGTGGGAATTGTTTTAAAAGCGTCTTTATCAAACAAACACAATGATTTTTCTCTCATCCACCTGCGATTGATTGGAATATAATTTTTTTATTACTTGGCCCGCCGATCAGTGGATATAAGCACGAACCGTGCATCACACACACGCACACACGCCAAGTACGTTGCAGACAGCATGATCAAAACCTCCGCGATCGTATTTCTCCTTCAAATACCAATTCATGAGAGTGAACAATGCACATCAAGAAATTAATGTTATTTCACTATTTAAGATAGCCCGTCGGCAGGCCGGGCTTATGTTTTAGTAGCCCGTCCGGAAAACACATAGCCCCGGGACGTTGGGCTTTGCAAGCCCTGGCCCACCGAATTGCAATGAACCAACAACACCACAAATAAAGGATTCTCCAGCCTGTGACAGTGTGCTAAGGTAGGTTATGTTCAGTTAGATACGTACACGTAATTAATAGATGTCAAACGATCTGTATCAATGTAATACTATCACATATAAAAAACATTTTTACTCACATTAGTGTGTTGCTTCATTCATTCATGTAATCTCATCCTGTCTGCAAATCCAGTCTCTTGTTTACAAACGAATCCTTGGTGAAATGAAACAATGGAAATGGAACAAACGCGCAATGTCTTCCCCACGTGAGCTGGATATTCATTCAAAATAAAGTTCATCCATGCATTCATAATACTGGAATCCGAATGAAGCTTATGCGGCATGTTTATTGCTTAGAAGTTGGATCCAGTTTAGCTCATGTCAGGTACGAGTCGGGGGGCGGGGCTACAGAATCAAGTGTTATCTCATGTTGAGGCGGTGTTTCACCACACTCTGATGTCAGCCTGGCATATTCTGAGATCGATCGTTTGCTGGGCCTGGTGTCAATAAAAGCTTTTCTTTGACTAACAAGGACGTTTTCAGCTCTGAAACTTACAGGATATTCTTATATTACCATGACCTTTTATATATCAAAATCGCAAGGGAAAGTTGATTTCTCAATTCATGACCCCTTTAAAATACGTGACAAACAACCAATTTCAGATGTAACAAGGAATGTGCAAATATTATAATGCATTTTAAATTTGGTTACAATTATTTATTAAATGATTTAATGCATTACAACTTACATTATGAATACCTATTGCTCTGTGAGTATACTGTACATAATCAATTTTTTGTGCGGACTAGATTTGTGCAATAAAAGGTTGCAGATATTTAGCGTGTATATTTCAAATAGTTGTCAGTAACCGTTGGAACTTAGTCGGGGTAGATGCATATTTAATTATGTTGTTTTTACTTTTTCGTTAATGAAAACAAGGCTGTGAAGAGAGCCTTTCCTATACTACCAAAGCTATAAAAATCTTCAGAAATAATGTCACAAAACGAATGTTTTAAATATGACATTTTAAATGTAGAAACATGAAATGAATTATAATAATTATAATATAGAACATTATAATAATACAAATCTGTAACTTTAAATGATTAACTATGAAATATACACTCTGTAATGTCTAAAACAATATTTGAGGCTAATCTCATGCTGTTTTTTTTTTTTTAAACTATGCCTCTATTTGAAAATCCCTTCAGCAACATTTGATCTGTGTCTTGTGGAGACATCTCTAAAAGGAGCCTAAGGGCTTCCTTAAAGGGATAGTTCACCCAAAAATGACTCATATACTCGTATAGTAAACAGAAGTTCAAAATCTCATATAGTTACACATCTGCACGATCTTTTGCAGGACACAAAAAGTATTTTGAGGAACACTGGAGTCCAAGCAACATTGAAACCCCATTGACTTTCAGTGTATAGACAAAACAACACACTTTCTCATATCTTCTTTTGTGTTCCACAGAATAAATAATGCACAAGGTGAATAAATGAATACAGAATTTTCATTTTTGAACAAACTATCCTTTCAAGAATGACTAGTCATTCAGATAACTATGAAAATATGTTTTGTACATCCATTGATCAGGTGTACGACACTGTGATGATTAAGGATTTTACCTGGTACGATCCCTGCAGGGTGCCCACCAACAACGTGACTTCCTCTACCACAGAAAGATCATGCTGTAACTCCTGCAGTTCATGGTACAGCCGTGGTGGTCCCAGAAACAGCTTTCCTGAACAAATAACATTTCCATAATAATCAGTAATTATATTTCACATTAAAGCTTTTGGGTCTGAAATAATACACCTCCAGCTAATTCTTGCAATGGAATGGCTGCGCTCAACTAACATTGTAATTCTGTGCAGTATTTGTATCAGGCTGAAAGCTCCAACACAGCAGGAGAAATGTAGAGAAAAGGAGTTTCTGATGCAAAAAAAGGAACGAAAAAAAAGTCACCCAAGGACTTTTGGTTCATCTTATCTGGGAATTAGACCCTCTGTTGTGTCCTCTGACTGTGAGTGTATATTTCCCCAGCTGGAGAGTATGAGTTGGGTTTAAAATTGAGCTCTGAGGAAACCTAAGGTCTTCTGAACAAGATGAATGTAGCAGAAGGACGTCACACTGATATTTGTTCTGTGATTTGTTAAAGATAACAATAGCATAACTGTGGGAAAATTGGAATTTATTTTAACAGTGTCAGAGAGTCAAAATCTATGCAATCATTTATAAGGAAGTTGAATATTATTACTATGTTTCCTGCTCCACTATAATAACGCAAATACAAACAGTGCAACTAGTGTATGCCAATTCATTTACATTTACATTCCTTTACAATTCATATACATTCTATTATTGAGCCAGTTCTTTTAATGAAACACAAAAAGCTTTTGGTTTGAATCACTGACTCATTTACTGAACTGTAAGCAAACACCTTCAGGCTTGTTCAACTTGAACCATGAAGCCACAGTGTCAATACTGACTGATTCTTTATATTACAACATGTAGGTAAAGATAATACCATTAGGTAACACTTTATTTTACAGTGTCATTGTTACATATGTTACATGTATTTACTAAAGTAATAACAGAACATTTTGCATAATTACCTCAACCACATCCTAATCCCCTATATAATTACCCCATAGTAAGTACATGTAGTTAATTATTATTACTCAGTTCTTAAATATATAGTTACACTGTAACAATGAAATCTTAACCTAAACCTATTATTATTTTATAAATAACAATTTTGACAAAATCATTTAAGTGTGTGTATATATATATATATATATATATATATATTATATATATATATATTATATATATATATATATATATATATATATATATATATATATATATATATATATATATATATATATATATATATATATATATATAAAATATAAAAAATTGTTTTTGAAAGAATTATTTTATACTCACCAAGGTTTCCTTTATTTGATCAAAAATACAGTGAAACAGTAACATTATGAAATATTATTACAAGTTAAAATAACAGTTTCCTGTTTTAAATGTAATTTATTCCTGTGATGGTAAAGCTGAATTTTCAGAAATCATTCTCATATGCTGATTTGGTGCATAAGAAACATTTCTTATTATTATCAATTTTGAAAACAGTGGGAATCCTTATGAATCGTGATACATTTTTTCAGGGTTAAGTAGAATGTTCAAACGAACATTTATTTGAAACAGATATTACTTTGAAAACAGGTATTCATTTCTTTAAATGAATGCCTATATGTATGAACAAGCTTTACTGACTATATCAAAAACCCAAGGTCCCCCCCTCCCCCTCTAACCACATGAAAGTACACTTAAAAATATCAACCTTGAGAGTTGGTGGAGCTCAGGCGCTTGCTTCCACTCTGCTGGTAGACGCTGTCTTTACGCTGGGGGGTCTCCTGGCCCACCTCCACCACTTGCACTTGCAGCAGGGGGGCACTCCACTTAACTGCGTATTTTGGACCGATAGGGACTAGGCTGCTGATATCTGGAGGCCCCCTGAATAAACACAAAAGAACTGCTTTGAGATCGCAAAACTCACAATTACAAATAATACACAATCAGAGGAGGTCTGAACGATGGTGACGGAGATCCAGGAATCAGACAGGCAATTAGAGCTTTGTGATCAGAAGGGTTCCCAGAGAGCCTAACACCCCCTACTGTGATTTCAGGAAATTATTATTCATGTATTCCTCTGTTATGCATGATCTGCATTGAGAAGAGTTCGATGAGATTGAGGGATGCAGGAGAACTTTGAAGCCAGTGTAAAATCATTCTGATCCGAAGTCTTTGAAAACACCATGACCCAGTGGTCATTAATGAAAAAACCTGCCAGATGTGAGAATGTTACCTTGGCTCCTCAAAGATGTTATCAATGCCCGTTTCAATATATCTGTGTGTCAATTAAGAGGGAGTTAAAAGGAGATGGCCTTAATCCATTAAATAAATAAATTATGAGCAAGTAACTGAATTATATTCATTAATGTATCTCTAATTAACCCAGAAATGAAAGATCTGTCATTATACTGACCCTCATGTCATTCCAAATGTCTTCTGTCAAATGCAAAATTATATGCTGGGCAGCATGTTCATGCTGCTCTTTTCCATTCCAAAGTGAATGGTGACCTCCAAAAATGACATGAAAGTACCCATAAAAGTAGATCATATGATTCATGCACTACATGCCATACAAAGATTATCATTCACAGAAACCCCCACCCCCTCATCCCCACCAAAGCTCTCAAATGTGCAATTTCAATATGTGCATATGTACATACTTAAATCTGGCACGTTGCAATCGGTTATGAAACACATGAGAATCAATGACGTCAAACCTGATGTGCTATGTTTCGACAAGCCAGATTTGAACAAGAATTAGATTTGAAAGATGGAGGAGGATAACATTATGAATAAAAACTTAAATTTGTCTCTTCCTCAACATGATGCAACCATATAGATTCAGATAACTTGGAATATAGGGTATGAGTCTTATGGACTACTTTTATGGTGCTTTTTGTCATAATTTTTTTGAAACATGGCCCATGGTCACCATGCAGTTTGATTATATGCAGCATGAACATTTTACTAAACTTCTTTTTTTATTCCACAGATGAAATCAAGGTTTGAACTTCATCAAGAGTAAATAATGACAGAATTTTATTTTCTGGGTGAATGATCTCTTTAATTATAATGCAACATAATTAAATTAGCTTAAATCTCTCTCATGAAAGGACAGAGTTGTGATGTCTACATTGGTGGACATGTGAAGAGGAATGCTTACTTTACATTGATGTTTGCACAGACGAGCATGTCATTCAGGAGGAACACTTTGCGCTCCTTAGACTTGAGGACTTGACCCTTCTCGCCATATACAGTCTCAATCAATGTCTCAGACAGTATCAGCTGCTTCTGATCAGAGTTCAGCTGCTGTTTAAAAAAAGAATCATTTTAAAAAGTAAATGAACACATCCACACCATGACAGAACACTTGCATCACCTGTGTGTCTGTGCTCTTCAGTTTAGACTCTTGACTTTGAAATAATGCCTTTTGATTAATCTTCATCATTTTCATTTCAATCATTCTCGTTCTAACAACCTTGAATGTAACACTTGCACAGTTGAACAAATCTACAGAGGATAGAACTGCTTATTTGCATATGAATTTGAGCTATATTTGTGCAATGCAGCTGCTGAGGGAAGTAGGAACACTCTAGTGCCGTGGTTCTCAACCAGAAGCTCATGGTCCACTAGGGGGACTGAGCAAAATTCCAAGGGGGTCACAGGATGACTTAAAATGATCTAAATTAATATTTTAAACATGTATAATTTATATTATCATTATTATTAATATATTAAATCAGTCCAGCTTAATTAAAATGCTAAACAAAATAATAATAAAAAAATAAAAAAGTATTTTTCCCTCCTCAATAAGAACATACAGATCTTGAACCTTCTGAAATTACAAAATGAGTTAATTTACCTATAATGATACTCCCAGTTTAATTTTAAGTGTGTACATCTGCTAAAAGTTAACTTAATCTATGTTTGAGAACCCCCGGTGGGATGCAAGTGGGATGCAGAAGGGGGTAAGTGTAAAAAAACATGTATTCTACTTTCTATTTAAATATCTATATAAATACATTGAAAATGTTTGTCTTCAAGTTTAAATGTACTCTAATAGTAGGTAGAAAGAAATGCACAAAAAAAGTAAATCATTTTATGATAATATTTTAACTTATTTTGGCCTTTGACAAATGACAGTATAAAAGCCAATATAATTTTGCAAACAGCATGTTATAAATACAATCCAAATAAATTTGAATTGAAAAGTGTTTGTCTGTAATAGTGTAATAACATTACTGTAGTGGGTAGAAAGAAATACACAAAAATGTTAAGCAGATTAATTCTATATTCTTTTCTTTTGGCTGTAGTACAATGAAAATTTTGCAAACAACATTTTGTCTTTATCATTTCACACATTGTAGAACATGGGCCTTCCAAGATGAAAACATAGTTGTCTTTATATTTTAGGAAGGGGCTCCCCCATGCTAGCAGATAGATGACATCAAAGATAATAGATATGAACTAAAAGCCACAAAACTCATTTGATATCTATTAGCGGCCACTAAACTTACTTTCGTTGACAACTCACTATCCTGGCAAGGAAACATCTTTGTCAAAGCTTTCCTGTAGCTCAAACAATAAGAGCGTGGCGCTAGCAACGCCAAGGTCATGGGTTCAATTCCCAGAGAAAGCAAGAATTGACAAAAAAATGTAAAAATGTGTACCTTGAATGCAATGTTTGGATAAAAGTGTCTGCCAAATGCATAAATGTAAATGTAAAGCTATTTCTAGAAAGAGGAAATGAGCAGTCCAATCACACTGACAGCTCATGTCCTTCCACACTGTCTGACAAATTATCTTGTAAAACCAAATCATTGTGTTTTTGGGTTGGTAATACTTTGAAGTGCACCATGCGTGTTTGTACTGCGGTGGTCTCTGACCTTACTAAGGTTACGATCGCTGATGCTACGAGCAAGCTGTTGGATCTCAGCGAGCTGCTCGGCCAGCCGTTTCTGCTCGTTCAGCTTCTCGGCGAGAGTCTCAAGCTCAGTGAGGGCCAGCTGCAACGGCAGCCTGTCCTGATGCCCCACAGGGGTGTTTTTCAGCATGTCCTGTGGAACACACACAGATATGTCTGCATATATTCAGTAATTACTACCTAATCTGTCATTTAGGCAATGCTTCAATCCCCTGCAAGCAAAAGATGTTAAGTGAAATTCTCAAGGGCACTAAGATCAATGGATTGTGGGATATAAACCTACAATAATTCACTTACAAGTCTAGACTTTTACTTCACTTTACTCAGTTAACATTTACAGGCAATAGTGCACATTAATATGAAATGAAAACTGACCCTATTTACTTTATAAAATCAAGTCCCACCCTCACTGGAAATATGTAACATTATGGATGTAAAATGGGCTGTTAATGCCATTTCATGGTAACCTTTCTGTAATCGCTCCAGTTAAAGGTGCAGTGTGTGAATTTTAACGGCATCTAGAGGTGAGGTTGTTAATTGCATCACCCACCGCTCACCCCTCCCTTTTGGAGCACACAGAGAAGCTACGGGGGCCGACACAGGACAAAATGTTGTCGTCGGAGAGAATAGAGAGTAGCTAGTGCTCTGTAGAGAAGTTTGTCTGTTTAGGGCTACTGTAGAAACATGACGATGCAAAATGGCGACTTCACTGCAAGGGGACCCGCGGTGTATGTAGATAGAAATGGCTCGTTCTAAGGTAATAAAAACATAACGGTACACTATGTAAGGTCTTTATACTCCACTGAAAACATAGTTATGTATATTATTTAGCATTTCTGTTAATAGATCCTCATAAATACTACACATGGAAACGTTATGTTATTTCAGCTCATTTTCAACTGTACAACATATAACACCCCCTTATATGAATTCAAATGTCCCTGAAAAACAGCCTGCGGTAACAGCCTCAGTACCCCAGAGGCTCCATGCAAATGAAATCATTGCACATAAGACTAATCCTAGCAGAACTTGATAAAATAATACATTCTTATACAAGTAATCAGCATACAGGGATTTCACCAGCATTTAGGTTTACATATTTGAGCATTTTCTGTGCAGTATCAGATCATGGTTTTGATAGTAAGCACATGTTATGTGTAAATTTAATGTGCTTTACTAGCACTCAGTCTTTCACTTCCCCATGCGGAACAGTCTGAGGAAATTCCATCATTATAAAATACTCCCTAAATTTTTTAACTTATTAGGGTCATTAACTGTGTGTGTGTGTGTGTGTGTGTGTGTGTGTGTGTGTGTGTGTGTGTGTGTGTGTGTGTGTGTGTGTGTGTGTGTGTATCAGAACACTAACCTGCAGGAGAAGTATGAACTGAGGAAAGCGTTGGATTGGTTTGACCATCAGGCCATAAAGAGTGATTCTGTCTGTACTGGCAGCTTGCTTCTTCTACAACCCAGAACAACACAAAAACATGTTATAATGTATAAAATCACTTGAAGCCTAACCCTAAATATGAACAACAGTAATGCTGCCTTAGAAAGCAACACATATTAAGAACTGAAGAGCACCTTGAGGAACTCCAGGAATGCTGGCTTGGACATACACGCTTTCTTGATCAGAGCCATAGCATTGGTAAAGTTGTTGACATAGTCACTGTACACATCTAGCACCATTGACTTGGAAAACTGGAGGAGATGAAGACAATGATAAACACAGTGGTAGACATAACAATCCACAGTTCAGGCATAATATCCATGATCTGTGATCGTACAGTCTGTTCTGAGCTTGCATTCCTACTGTCGATAGTTATGGAGGACTATTTGCATGATTGTTTGAGTTTTACTGATTCAACTGTCTTAAACATAATGTGCTCAGCTGCAGGGCAGAGTAGGTGATGCAGAGGAAATCAGCACACTTTAAATAGAACTGCTGACTATAGGATGTTCTGTTTTTCCATCTGCAAAGATCCCTCATTACAGATAACAACAGACAGCGAGTCATGTTAGGGTCTAAACACAGACCATTACACAGCCCATATTTACCATAGGGATAGTTCCCCCAAAAATGAAAATTCTGTTATCATTTAGTCATGCTCAAGTTGTTCCAAACCTATATACACTTCATTGTGCTGCTGAACATAAAGGAAGATATTTTGAACAATGTTTGTAACCTGCTGGATCAATGCTATGCAATAAAATCAAAAACAAGTATGATGAAATGAGAGGTAAAACAATGAAATCTTAACCTTTTTGTAACCAGAGCAAAAAAAAAAAACTATGAACAAAAAATCAGAAGCTGTGAAAAACACCACAAATTGAATGTTTTAGTAGAACAACAGGAGACATACTGAAGCAACAAAGAGGTCTCCGATTTTCTCAGTGTTATCCCATTCTGCTACACGGGAGGCCAGAGCAATCTGAAACATGGAGTGACACTGCAGGATCTCCTTCAGTCTATAAAAAATGGGATGGATCTTCTTCAAGCTCAGGATCCGGGGCTCCGCCTCCATCAAAGGCTTCTTATATTCCTAAAATATAAATCAGGCGGTAGGTATGAGTCACTTTTACGTTCAGATTGTGGTGTATCTGTTAATTTCCTTAAAACATTCACATCTATTTTTGTGTAATAATAATAATAATAATTAATTAATATTCTCAAAGAGTGGTGCATGAATATATTTAGTTTTAGTCTTCAACCTGCTGAAAAAAAAGCTTAAACCACCCTGCCCAGAAGGTTAGGATGGTCAGTTTTGATGGTTTTAGAGGGGTATTGGGCACTTGTCAGCTGGACAGGCTGGGAGACCAGCTGGCTGACCAGCTTAAACTGTCTAAGACCAGCAAACCACCTTAGGCAGTTTTAAGCTTTTTTTAACACAGTATATTTTCCCCTCTGTGCTATATTCCTATTTTTGCCATCCTTTCCACTTCATAAAGAAAATTAAGCAATATTATATTCAGATGTGATGTCAGGATTGTGTCACTGACCAGTAGGATCCTCTTGAGTGAGTCTAAGTAGCTTCTTTCACTCTGGATGATAGAGCCAAGAATATGACGCCTGACGATCTGTACATACAAAAAAAATAAAATTTCAATTAAATTAGGTTAACTGACAGCAAACCAGTAGCTTTATGTTTAACATAAAATATGTAAATATATACATCATTCTGATTGCTGATTTGCTGCTCAAGAAACATTTCTTATTATCAATGTTGAAAAACAAAACATTTACATACACTGTAGTGACTAAAGTAATATAAAGATGGCGACATCCATAAAACTGAAAAGTCTTTTCACTTTTGAATTGACAAGAGTCCAATCAAGCTGTGTTCATCCGTCAAATCTTCAACTGTATCAGTTTTATGTATGTCGCCATTTTTTATATTACTTTGCTCACTGTCAACTCCCGTTGAAAGTAAATACGGTTGTCAATCCCAAACAGTGTGAACATAACAATTCTGTTAACGCAGCTTTGGTTTTCCAAGAATGCGGCTGTGAGTCCTGAATTTAGGTGTGCGAGTTTGGTTATAGAATGCGTCACTCCCGTAAATAATGTCGTCATGTTGTCACTCCCGTAAATAACTGAACTGTGTGTGAATGTAACTGTATTAAGGACTCAAATACAGGACTGACAACCACATTCTACTGCTGTATGAAAATGGCCATATGATAAATGAGCCGGGCTCATTCCTACAGTATGATACTGACAGGAATGTAGACAGATTCACACACAAGTACATACACAAACACGCACCTGTTGGCTACTGAGTCCTTCTGGCATTGGAGAAAGTTGAGGTGGTGGATGTTTGAGTTCAGATACAGTCACATCCAGATATCCAGAATCATCCTCTGTGTCATCTGCACATTGACAGTCCATAGCACAGTTAAACTCCTCATTTACACTGGCATTACAGACTATTACAATATCAGCCATATTGGCTCACTCCTCCTTCAAATTTAAACAATATTCTGCAGCTCTGTGATAATATTTGCCACTTGCTATCTCAGAATAATTCAAACATCCAAACATTTAAAGAGGCATCTAGTTTCTAGAATTGTTTCTGTACTGAAACCTACCAGGTGTCAGAAAAAACACCAGAAATGAACAAGAGGAAATGAGAGTCAAAAAGTCAAACCTGTGCAGTCTTTTTTACTAAGGAAGGACACTTTGCGCATCATGGCTATTTTGGTCTTTTCCAGTCCATCTTTCGTGCCGTTCCTAGCTGCTTTCATTAGCTGTTGAACCTATGGGAGGAAAGAGAGAGATAGGCTGACTGCATAAGATGACAGCGAGGAACAAAATGAATCAGCAGAACTAAAAGAGAAGAGATAAATTCCTGTTTGTGGATCAGTGTGTTTTAGCAGCAGGACAAACCCTCAAGGTCCGTCTTTACTCAGTTGCAACACTGAATTTCACACAGTTTCATTTGCATTGTTCAATAGACAGTGTTTTTTTCTGTACAATGATGTGCGTGATGGACTACTACATACCTACAAGCTGTATGTGAATTTATGTCAATACTATCTAAATTACGGATGCAACTAGATTTAGTCTAATGTGTAATATAAAACTGATCCTTAAAAACTGGGACAAAATGTGCTGCAGAGTAATTATTATTATTTATTTTTTTCAGCTGTTTCTGCGTCTGTGTCACGTGACATTAAGAATAAGCAAAAACAATACAGTGGATTCACAAAATATTACAATATATACTGAATATTGCACATGTATTATATGCGAAAGCCATTTTGCTTGTCTGATGTTTCTAGCTACTAACAGAACAAACATAAAAAAGGACATTTTATAAAAATCCCAAATAATTTCTTTACAGAGCTGACACATCATAGATATTACAGAAAAAATAAGCAACAGTCATTCATAAGTTGTCATTTTGTCCCATGTCTTAAGAATCTGTGATAACCACACATTTACCACTGTATAAATGTACCTTAATGTCATAGTTTTGTTTGAGTTGGCTGACATCTCGAGCCCCTAACCGCATGGCTAGCTCACGCCTGGTCTGGACACAGCGTTGCTTCAGACGCCGTACATCGGGGGAAATCTATATCCATTACCGCAAAGCCATGTCCACGAGCAGTAAGGGGTGGGGTTGAATTGTATCAGTGAATAGAGAAAGATGGCAGAAGAAGAGAAGAGGAGGAGGAAAATAATGAGATTGAGGGGAGTGACAAACACAGGCAGACAGTGATAACATCAAGGCCAACAAGAGAGGGAACTTAAGACAGACAGGCATAAAAGAGTGAACAAGACTGCAAGACCAGAGATTTAGCCTCAGATAGTGTCGGTCTCAGTTTACGGTACTAAATCTTCACACTCACAAATTAGTCCTTAAACAGAAGTACCCAAGTTCAGATTGCATAAGGCCTAGTCTTGGCTCTCAGGTTAGTCTAGTTAAGGCTCTCTGTACCTGTTTTCATGCACGACGTGCAACATCTGTGGATTAAGACCTGATCTTCTCTGCATGCACAAAAGACATTAACTAAGAACAGGAACAGGGTAAACCCGGCAAGAAAGGAGAACTGAAAGAACCAGGCGCCAAAAAATCTTTCCTCTTTCCTTTTTTAAAGCTGAAGTGTGTAATTTCTGCACTACTGGCATCACCGAACAGAATTAGAATTAAAAATTACTGTTTTTAAACTGGTTTCCAGAACACGCCCACATCTGCCACTGGTCAGACAAATCAATAGCCCCGCCCTCAAACACACACTGTCACACTTTTGATACTGTCATTTGTCATTGTGTTTACAAGGATGAATAAAGCAAAATTAACGGCTTATAGTTGTCTTTGATATGAAAAATATTGGAAAAAGATTTTTAACCTTAATAACCTTAAAGTCCCCAATCTCCCCATTAAATCAAAATAGATTTTTTTGGCCTTTAGTATGAATATGTTAGCTAATGTGTTCCAAAACAATAAAAAATCTGCATTTAGAAGATACACAGGCATAACCAAACGGCATCCTCCCCCAATTTCTCTTGAAGCCAATGGAAGTGACTTAAACTGCAATTCATCAACTGGCCGCTAGAGACAGGCTCCAGAAGGGAGCAGAATCTCATTGAGCCCCATGTTAAAATGCCCAACTTTACAGCAGAAAAAAACATGTTTACAGCCTGGTACAAATTGTGGTTTTGGTCTATATAGCTAATTTTGCCCTTCATGACAACTGTGAGGGGGGTGAATTTTTTTTATAACTCATTCGTTTACACTATATAAAGCCTTAAAGTTCTGCATAATTAAAGACGTGGCCACTTTGAGTGACAGGTGGATAGCCATTTATCTGCTGTCTGTTAGTCATCATGTACCCTCAGCTCCAGCCACGTCCCACCTCTTTGCCCATTGTCAGTTATCTGGGAGATGGCAATGGCCAGTTCGACCCTACTTTACGCTTCAGAACTGCTCTTCAGAATTCTATGGGTGACGTCACGGACACTACGTCCATATTATTTTACAGTCTATGGGCATAACATTATGACCACTGATAGGTGAAGTGAATAACACTGATTATCTCTTCATCACGGCATCTGTTAGTGGGTGGGATATATTAGGCCACAAGTGAACATTTTGTCCTCAAAGTTGATGTGTTAGAAGCAGGAAAAATGGGCAAGCGTAAAGATTTGAGCGAGTTTGACAAGGGTCAAATTGTGATGGCTATATGACTGGATCAGAGCATCTCCAAAACTGCAGCTTTTGTGGGGTGTTCCCGGTCTGCAGGTCAAGGCTCGTTGATGCACGTGGGGAGCGAAGGCTGGCCCGTGTGGTCCGATATGTCCACAGCCTAAAGTGGCAACATTGGGCACGAGAGCATCAGAAACTGGACCACAGAGCAATGGGAGAAGGTGGCCTGGTCTGATGAATCACGTTTTCTTTTACATCACGTGGATGGCCGGGTGCGTGTGCATCACTTACCTCACCAGGATGCACTATGGGAAGAAGGCAAGCAGGCAAAGGCAGTGTGATGCTTTGGGCAATGTTCTGGTGGGAAACCTTGGGTCCTGCCATCCATGTGGATGTTCCCTTGACATGTACCACGTACCTAAGCATTGTTGCAGACCATGTACACCCTTTCATGGTAACAGTATTCCCTAAACAGTGGCTGTGGCCTCTTTCAGCAGGATAATGCGCTCTGCCACAAAGCAAAAATGGTTCAGGA
The DNA here is from genome assembly GCA_018749465.1 of Paracanthobrama guichenoti. Classification (NCBI taxonomy): domain Eukaryota; kingdom Metazoa; phylum Chordata; class Actinopteri; order Cypriniformes; family Gobionidae; genus Paracanthobrama; species Paracanthobrama guichenoti. Next base: position 26,261,886 of record CM031965.1, on the reverse strand, counting down.
ATGGTTTGAGGAGCACAATGAGTTTGAGGTGTTGACTTGGCCTCCAAATTCCCCAGATCTCAATCCAATCGAGCATCTGTGGGATGTGCTGAACAAACAAGTCCAATCCATGAAGGCCCCAACTCGCAACTTACAGGACTTGTACAGGATCTGCTTCTAACATCTTGGTGCTAAACACCACAGCAAACCTTCAGGGGTCTAGTGGAGTCCATGCCTCGACGGGTCAAGGCTGTTTTGTCAGTAAAAGGGGGACCAACACAATATTAGGTCATAATGTTATGCCTTCCGCCAATATGGCTCAACGATTTTAATGACATAACTCTGCACTTCAACTTCTCATCAGATTTTCTCTCCAATCAAATGCTCTCTAGAATCTGAAGTGTCCTGCCCCCTGCACTATAAATAGACATGGAAGCTGTGTCTGAAACTGGTCACTTGTTCCTACGGTCACTATTTTCTATATGGTGAATGGTGCATAGTGCACTATATAGGGGATAGGAAATGATTCAGACAGTGTAAATATGCTTTCCATTGAGGCGAATGAAGTCTGATTTCATATTAGTGTCACCGTCTGCTCCAGTCCAGAGACACGATAGCACAGAGCGGATCATATGCGACCAGAAAATGTATTGGACCCATTTGAAAATACGCAGAATGCTGTATTTTAAAGTGATATGGAGGAGATTAGGAGGAGAAATGGTTAGAAAGGCTTGGCATTACAAACATCACTGACGAGAAGAAGAGATAACACTGGTGCCATGCACCAACATAAATTGCACACTTTTCAAACTATACATCCTCAGCATGATTATGATCACTGTTTTGCTTTAGTAAAAGTTTCATATTAAATCTAAAGGGGGAGTCTATTACACTGTGGCAGTGTGGCTGTCACACTGTCAAATGTGGCTTTGCTGATCTCAAAGGCTTTGGCCAAGTGAAGCGAAACACTATTGGCTATATTTTTTTAAAGGTGAGGAACTGCTCGATTTGTCCTGCCCTGTCTTCCTGTTTCAGTGGAAATTACTTCACCACACTGAAAAACTCTGCATGTTTCAAGGCACTTCAGCGAGCCTTTAATAATAATTTAAAGGTGCACTATGTAACTTTTCCGTCCGCTAGAGGTCGCCTATTCAAAAGAAAGGCGTAGTTTGATGACGTCAAGTTTGAGCGCAGAATCTTGGGACATGTGGTCTTCACTTCACAGCCGGTGGAAATTAATCATGATAGGGCAGAAATCAAGTTCAAGGATGCGATTATTAACGTTAAGTGAGCAGCGTGACTTTTATTATGCCACGTTCGTCCGCGCCCTTTCCGCTTTTCCGGTCATGAGTATGAGGTAACGCAGCTCTGTTTATCATATTAGATACTTCTAATACGTGTGTTGAAAATTATGTTATGATGTGACTCTGTGCATTCCCTCAGCAGCTGCTATGACACTTGTTGCACACTGCAGTGAGAGTAAAGCGTTTCTGCATAATAAAACCGGAAACCGAGGGTAACGCAGATATGACGCCATTTACAGGCGACTCCCTCACACGTCCCGGTTCCTTGGTTAAAACAGCAATTTTCTCATGATTTACAAATAGTTGGAAACATTTGGGATATTGTAAGTACATTGTGAGGATTTACCAATAGAAATGGGTTTCTAGCTTTTAATCCATGTATTAACTGTTTTTAAACACTGTTGATGATGATGAATGGGCAGTGTCTTTGTACCTTATTGCGAGTGGGCTGCTTTGTCTCACTGTCTGACTGCTCGTCGTAACTCTCAAATTCACTGGAACCCCAGCCATTGTCTATCAGTCCAGACTCGCCAGACCTCTGCACCTCCTCATAGATCACATCATCCTCTGAACAATAACACAGAAAGAAGTATGTGAGGTGGGAGGAAGATAGTCCTGAGTCAAGTTACAGTAACAGGATACATTAGAGGGTTTGTTTGCGCAGGTTGAAATAAGTCTTGGCTTGCTATGCAAATTTATTGATTATAGAAGGATTGCTCAAGGGAAAATTATATTGCTCAGTTTGCACTTTATTAGCACCTTCTGCAATTTTCTGGGTCTCATGGGCTCTTCATGACTCACAGATGCCCCTAGTGGGTTCAAATTCAGTGTCTTAGGCTGGCCACCAAGAAGATCTGTCACCGTCCTTTGTGCATTCATGTATGTTTTTGTGTCAGATGTTTCAAATGTCTTTAATGTGGGTAGCACAGTTCAGTTTGACCTTGGAAATATTGTTATGGAAATGTTTGAACTCACACTGAAATAAGATTTTTGGTTGCAATGCAAACATTAATATATAGGCAAATCTGTGCACGGGTTGCAAAATTTTTTAGATCTCTTTCGAAACTCTACACTGTAAGAAAAAAATCCAGAAAAAAGCAGATAATGTCCTGTTAGAAAATTAGTTTATGGGCATTGCCTTCAACCCTACACAATGTGTAATCCAAATAGATATAAAACAACAGTGAAAAATTAATGCAGAAAATTCCTTCATATTAATACGGTACATTGTGCCATATTTTTACAAACTTTTTTCTAAAGTGTAGAGTAGACATGTGTGAGATTACAGTTTTTTTTCCTCTCTGGAGAAAAGTTTCAATTTGCTCTCCATTTCAGCTCATTGGCGTCTTGAAGAAAGATTTGAGATATTAAAGAGCTATCTTGTGTGAATATTCCTATTGGTAATGACATTGTTGAACTGGAAAGATAACAGACACTGACCTGCATCTGGGGGCAAGTTGTTCTCACAAGGCACATCATCGTAGATGACCTCGGAGCGAGCAGAAGGAGCGGAGTTTACCTTCAGCTGTTCTGGTGGTGAATCTCCAGCTGATTCAGAAATGGCTTTCCCTAGAGAAGAGAAGAAGACTTAGAGTGTCATTCATATATGTAAAAGAAAAACTTCTAACCACATAACCACCTAAACTCTATTATGAGAGGCTCCTAATGGAATGGGTCGATGGATATTTGAGCATATTCAGAGCACAAATAACAAAAAAGGATGGGATACTACTTTAAGTGAGCAGGACATTGGGTTTAGGATCTTATTTGAACGACCAGTAACAGCAAACATCATTTGATAATCATTCATCAGAACTTCAGTGAGGTATTAAGCTCAATGCAGGTCAAGCGCAAATGAAATTCAGCCCTGATTAGCACAGAAAAACACATTTATAATCCTTTTGGCACAGAATTGTTGCATTCTGACAACAGCGTTACAAAATAACTAATATACTCCTCCACACGAACGGCAGATTGACAATGCATACACTTGTCTCTACTTTGACAGTGTGTACAGATTTGTTGACAGCCTCTTCTTACCTAATGAAGTCGCCTGCTGAGTCTCCCCCACAGGAACTAAAAATACCTCAAAGTGAAATGTTCTTTTAACTGTTTAGGCCTGTGAATATCTGAAGGATATATAGAGACTACTGTCTGGGATGTCAGAGGGAGATCATTTAAAATTCAGAGAACACATTAATTAGGAGTAGGAGTATAATATAAATATCTTTCCTGGGAACATTCCAGTTTAAACAGAAGTTAGGCAGCTGTGGCACGCTGTTGTTTACCACAAAAAAATTATTTCTCATTTCTCACTTTGTAAAAATGTGTGAAAAATTATGGAAATCTATGGGGAAACGGTTGCATTTCTGGTGTCGCACTTACATAAATGGTTTTCTCTCAACATGTGCAGCAGTACTTGACATCATGTCACAGATGCTATTGATATAGTTTTACTTTTATTGAAACTGGGATATTTTTTTGTCAGTGTAATGTTGCACATATGTAAAAGTTTATATACTGAGGAAAAGACATACAGATCTAAAAGGGTGTAGAAATGACAGCAGCAGGGAGTGAATATGGAAGCCAGATTGATTACTCATTACCGTCATGCCATAGCAGGATCCTGTATTTACATCATCAATACGGTGCACTACAACACAGTAGGTATATCTACAGCCTAAAACTTCAGTACTACGATGCAAAAATACTCCAACTGTCTGAAATAAAATACTTGACAGGGTTGAGAATCATTCCTAAAGCTTGGTAAACAAATACAGCAAAGGACTGACAGATCTAACTACACTCTATAACAGGGAGGGGCAAACCCAGTCCTGGAGGGTCACTGCCCTACAGAGTTTAGTTCCAACCTGATCAAACTCACCTGCTTGTAGATTTCTAGTCATCCTGAAGGCATTGCTTATCTGGTTCAGTGTTATCTGGTGTGTTTGATTAGGGTTGGAACTAAACTCTGCAGGACAGTGGCCCTCCAGGACTGGGTTTGCCCATCCCTGCTCTATAATGTACATTAATGGTCATTAATGCAAAATAGACTGCTTATTATTACACGGCTACTGAGGTCAGTAAGATTTGTTTTTGAAGGAAATTAATACTTTTAGTCAGCAGGTACGCATTAAATTGATCAAAAGTGACAGTAAAGACAATTTTAAGGTTACAAAATATTTCTGTTTCGCAAAAATGCTGCTCTTTAACTTTATATTCATGATGTTTGAAGGATCATGTGGACAGCGAAGCCTGGAGAAATGGCTGCTGAATAATATTAACATTATTACTGTTTATACTGTATTTTTAATGATTTAAATGCAACATTGTTGGCATAACAATCTTACAACTTCTTTCAAAAACATTTTAAAATATCTTATTGACCCCAAACTTTTGAACGGTGGTGTACAGTATTTGGACATACAATATTGTGGACATTCGTTGATTTTTTATATATATATATGATTCCGCTATTAAAAACTACATGAATAATGCAAAAATATTAAAGTAATATCAATAACGTCTTGGTTACGTATGTAACCCTCGTTCCCTGAAGGAGGGAACGGAGACGCCACGTCGGAGTACCGACGAATAGGAATCTCGCTCGCGAGAGCCAATCTACTTCGAGTGTAACTAAAACGAGCCAATGCACATTGGCATGCAATGATTGCACCAGGTGCTCATGCCACGCTGTGCGGGTATAAATGAGACACAGGTGATTGCATCAAATTAGCCTTTGCTGAGGAGCCGAGTAGGTAGGCAGGCACCCCAGCAGGGTACAGAGGACATGGCGGACGGGACGTGGCGTCTCCGTTCCCTCCTTCAGGGAACGAGGGTTACATACGTAACCGAGACGTTCCCATTCAGTCGGTCACTCTCGACGCCACGTCGGAGTACCGACGAATAGGAATCCCTACCAAAGTGCCATGGCCTCTGCCCCCTTCCAGTGCCCAGTGTGAGCCACCTGAGCTCTCTTACCTGATGAGACGGGGCTCACACCAGGAAGTCCATCACTGCTGTTCCGCATGACCCTGTTCAGTGATTATTGGATGACACTGGGAAAGCGTGCCTAGAAAGGGGGCCGCCCGGAGCCCACATCGCACCCGGAGGAGTTATGTGGAGTACAAAGCTGAGCCGTAGCCCGCAAGGGAGGAGAGGGCTCAGTCCCGGTGACGGGAAGGCTCTCCCAAAGGGAAAGACACGGGCTTCCCGTAGGAGCGACCGTGGAAGAAATATGGGATCCCCGCAGGGTCACTCATATAAGCCCAGCCCATTACCGGTTCTCAAGGATTCAGCGGCAAGGGGCCTGATGCCCGACGTTCCGCGACGTCCGGCACCGAGGAGATGGAGGACTCACAGAGTTTGCTTCTGGAGAATAAGAGCGCCGGAGCGCAGCAAGCCGACAAGAGCCAGGGCCTCTCAGTGCTTCTACCCGTTTGAGGTGAGAACACAGGAGGAGACCGGCTCTACACGTAGGCTATAGAATCTAGCGAACGTGTTGGGTGTCGCCCAGCCCGCAGCTCTACAGATGTCTGACAGCGAGGCGCCACGTGCCAGCGCCCAGGAGGATGCAACACTTCTAGTAGAGTGTGCTCGCACCCTGAGCGGACAGGGCACACCTTGTGCTTGGTAAGCCAAGGTGATGGCATCCACTATCCAGTGGGCCATCCTCTGCTTGGAGACAGCCTTTCCCTTCTGCTGGCCTCCGTGACAGACAAAGAGCTGATCTGAGGTTCTGAAGCTTTGAGTTCTATCCACGTAGATCCGCAGAGCGCGGACGGGACAGAGCAAAGCTAGGGCTGGGTCTGCCTCCTCCGGGGCAGCGCTTGCAGGTTCACCACCTGGTCCCTGAAGGGAGTGGTAGGAACCTCGGGCACATAGCCAGGCCGGGGCCTTAGTACCACGTGGGTATTACCCGCCCGAACTCTAGGCACGATTCGTCGACCGAAAATGCCTGCAGGTCCCCTACCCTCTTGATGGAGGCCAATGCAGCCAACAGCAAAGTCTTCATAGACAGAATCTTTAGCTCTGCTGACTGCAAAGGCTTGAATGGGGCATTCTGGAGTGCTCGGAGCACCAGAGCAAGATCCCAAGAGGGTATGGAGGGGGGTCGAGGAGGATTTAACCATCTCGCCCCCCTAAGGAACCTGACGACCAGGTCGTGCTTCCCAACCGACTTACCTTCTACGTGGTCGTGATAGGCGGATATAGCAGCAACATAGACCTTGAGGGTGGAGGGTGACAGCCTACACTCCAACCCTTGTTGCAGGAAGGAAAGCACAGACGCGATCGAACATCTTCGGGGGTCCTCTCGGCGAGAAGAACACCACTCGACGAACAGGTTCCACTTCGAGGCGTAAGCCTGTCTTGTAGACGGTGCACGTGCCGAAGTGATGGTGTTAACTACCTCTTGGGGTAAGTCACCTAGAACCTCCGCGTCCCGTCCCGGGGCCAGACATGAAGCTTCCACAGGTCTGGACGCGGGTGCCACAGGGTGCCCCGTCTCTGAGTCCCATCACGTGACCACGTGTACTGTCATGTTTATGTTTATGTTTATGTTTTGTTGTGTTTGCTATGTAATGCTTGCTAAATTGCATTCTTGTATTTCTGGAGAGCGTAGGGCGGCGCCTGAATAATCGGCTGCGGCCCGGAGGCTTGCTCCAAACTTCATTTCGTTATACTGTACTTGTACATGTGTAATGACAAATAAACTTCAACTTCAACTTCAACTTCAGAAGGTCCTTCCTCAGAGGAATCGGCCAAGGAGGGGCTGTCGCGAGGAGCATAAGTTCTGGGAACCAGGTCCGGTTGGGCCAGTACGGCGCCACCAACAGGAGCTGCTCCTCGTCCTCCTGACCTTGCACAGTGTCTCTGCAAGTAGGCTCACTGGGGAAACGCATATTTGCGCAGCCCTGGGGCCAGCTGTGCGCAAGGGCATCCGTGCGAGTGTACCCGGTCAGCGAATAGAACCACTGGCAGTGGGACGTTTCTGGGGAAGCAAACAGGTCGACCTGTGCCACCCCGAACTGTCTCCCGATCAGCTGAACCACCTGGGGTGGAGTCGCCACTCCCTGGGAGCGCAGCTCGTAAGAGCTCGTCGGCCACACGGTTGCGCACACCAGGGACATGAATGGCCTGAAGCGACCTCAGACACTTCTGACTCCAGAGGAGGAGATGGCGGGCGAGTTGCGACATGCGACGGCGGGAGCGCAGACCACCTTGTCGGTTGATATACGCAACAGCCGCAGTGTTGTCGTGTGGACCAGTACATCTTTGCCCCAGAACCGCCCTTTGAGGCGGCTCAGAGCAAGATGTACTGCTAGCAACTCGAGGCAATTGATGTGCCAATGCAGGTGCGGGCCAGTCCAAACCCCTGACACTGCATGCCCGTTGTACGTGGCTCCCCAGCCCATGGCGGAGGCATCCGTGAAAACCACAGTATGCCTGGACACCTGTTCCAGGGGCACTCCAGCCCGAAGGAACGAAGGGTCTGACCACAGACTGAAGGACTGGCGACAGGCCGGTGTGATGCTCACCCGGTGAGTGCGCGTTGCCACGCCCATCTCGGGACTCGGCCGTGTAGCCAATGCTGAAGCGGTCTCATATGAAGCAGGCCGAGCGGCGTTACTGCCGCCGCGGCTGCCATATGCCCCAGGAGCCTCTGAAACCGTTTCAGTGGAACCGCCATCCTGCCCTGAAACGTGTTCAGGCAGTTCAGCATCGACTGGACATGCTCCTCTGTGAGGCGCACTGCCTGCTCGACCGAATCCAACTCCATACCGAGAAAAGAGATCCTCTGCCCGGGGGCGAGTTTGCTCCTTTCCCAGTTGACCCGAAGACCCAACTGGCTGAGGTGTCTGAGCACCAGGTCCCTGTGTTCGCACAACTGATCCCAGGACTGTGCTAGAAAGAGCCAGTCGCCGAGATAGTTGAGGATGCGAACGCCCCGTTCTCTCATGGGCACGAGGGCCCCTCCGTGACTTTCGTAAAGACATGGGGACAGGGCCAGCCGAAGGGCAGGACTTTGTACTGATATGCTCGACCCTCGAACTCAAAGCGCAGAAATGGCCTGCGTCGAGGAAGGATCGAGACATGAAAGTACACGTCCTTCAGGTCGACCGCTGCAAACCAATCTTGGGGACGGATGCATTCGAAAATGCGCTTCTGCGTGAGCGTCTTGAACGGTAGCTTGTGGAGGCTCCGATTCAGGACTCGCAGGTCCAAGATTGGCGTAACCCACCGGCTTTCTTGGGTACAATGAAGTACGGGCTGTAGAGGCCGGTCTTCATATCGGCTGGAGGACCGGCTCTATCGCGTCCTTCGCCAGCAGGACAGCGATCTCCACACACAGGACATGGGCATCTGCAGCATTCACCAAGTGAAGCGGATGCCCCTGATCCTGGGGAGCGCCAGGCGAACTGAATCGCGCGTAGCCGAGCCTGATGGTCCGAATGAGCCAGCGAGACGGACCGAGGAGCACTAGCCAGGCTCCCAGGGACCGTACAAGCAGGACCATAGGGACCACCGGCGTACCCACCGTGGGGCAGCGAGGTGGAATGCAGATACCGGACTGGGGCGGCTGTCTCGTGAGGCGGCCCGCAGCGAGTGAGAGTGTGCCGTGCAACACTTACCTGATTCCACAGGTGGGCAGCAGGAACATGAGGGGTTGTCCACTGCTGCCCGCTGGCGAAGAGGGAGGATGAGTGTGGTCCGGCGCTTGACCGGCCACAACTCTCCGAGCCCCTGCGGACCCGGAGATGGAAGGAACTGCTCTTGTGTTGAGAATTTGGGTACCGCTGGGGCTGAGCCCAGCGGCGGAACAGAGACAAAATGGAACACAAGATTCTCCTCCCGGCCCTCCACCGGGGGATGGAGCGGTGTGGTCACCATCTCCAGAAGAGCAGTCCTCCTCACCTCCGGGTCGCCCGTCTCGTGGCAGCCTGCCCTTGGCCTTGCCTCCCCTCTTGGCAGGCGTCTTCAGACGGGTAGAGGCGGCCTGCTTGCGCCCGGCCACAACGCCGCTGGGTGGAGGCTGCTGCTGTGGCGCGGGAGCGGAGGCAGGACGCAGGCGGCCGCCTCGGCGGCGAGCAGGCTGAGGCGCTGCGGCGGCGGGTGGAGACAGCAGCTGACCGCCGAGGCAGAATGTGACTGACAGCCTCAGTCTGCTTCTGTGCGGCCAAGAACTGATGGGCGAAGTTCTGGGCCGCGTCGCCGAAGAGGCCAGTCTGGGAGACGGGGGAGTTAAGGAACCTGACTTTGTCGGTCTCCCTCATGTCCGCCAGACACAGCCAGAGGTGGCGTTCCTGGACCACCATAGTGGACATCGCGACGACCCACGGCCCGCGCCGTAACCGTCGCCGCAAGCGCGAGGTCCGTTGCGGTTCTCAGTTCCTGGAGAACTGCGGGATCGTGACCACCCTCGTGCAAGGTCTTCAGAGCCGGGCCTGATGGACCTGCAACAACGCCGTAGCCTGTAAAGCGGAGCCTGCCTCTCCACAAGCCAGGTAGGCCCTCCCGATCAGATCGGATGAGTACCTACAGGCCCCCGGAGGGAAGACACGGGTTCCCCTGGAAGTGGAGTTAGGGGCACAGTTGCATAGCAACGCCCGTTCCACGGGGAACCTGCGTGTATCCTTTGCAGGTCCGCCATCGAGGGGGTGGTGAGGAGGAGGATCCACTAGGGCGGTTTCGGGCAGTAAAAGGTGCCGTCCACGACCTTGTGAGCTCCTCGTGCACCTCCGGGAAAAAGGCACCAGGGTGGGGCGCTGAGAACCAGCACGGGCCACCCGAGAAACCAATCATCCAGCCTTGAGGATTCGGGACACGGTGGAGGGTTCCACACGAGCCCGACTCTCTCGGCGGCCCGGCAAGCATAGCCATCATCTCCGGATCAGTATCGGGCACAGTGGGTCTACCCGGAGGAGCCCCTGCGCCGACACATCCTCTCCAGAGAGTTCTGACCCCTCCCTCCGATGCAGCGATGGACATCTGGTCCTCAAGGGGAGCCCCAAAGGATACGGATGGTGCACATCTCGTGGATGGCCCACCGCGTTCCAATGGCAGCTCTACTGGCTGCGGAGTGCGAGAGGGATGAGGGTTCCCCGGGGGTTGGTTCCCTGGGGGAAACACACTCACCGTAACCCTCAAATCAGCCGGGCTACTGCCTGAATAACTCTCTGAGGAGAGTTAGATCGCGGCAGAGGCACAGAGGCTCCGCCCCTTGCGAGACGGAGCCGCGATCGCAACTCCGAGATGGTCATGTTCCCGCAGTGAGAACATGATTCATCCAACAGCACTGCCTCAGCGTGCTGAACGCCCAAACACGAGATACAGCGCTGATGACCATCCCTCGGTGACAGGAAACCACCGCATCCAGAAACACACAGATAGAATGTCATCTTGAAAAAGACGCAAGCTCTATCTGTAAGCTCTTTCAGAAGGACGCTCTCCTTGGTGCTGAAGCACGCAGGGGAGAGGGTCGCGCGACACCGTCAGGGATAGTGCAGCCTGACGTGCGCGCTCTCTCACTGCGGCGCTCTCTTACCAGCCGTGGGAGCGGCTTTTTAGCGCTCTCCACCTAGCGCACCGAACCGGCTGTGAGAACAGCCTTTGTGATCGTTCTGTTCAAACAACAAAGAGAGATGATCGGAAAACCACACGACCGCTGCTGTGCCGCCACACCAACACCGAATGAAGAGATCGCTCCGAAGGCGGCTTCCATCTTCAGTCAGGACTGCGAAGTAAGGAGTGATATCTGTAGTAACCATCTACCACTCGGCTCCGAAGCAAAATGCTAATTTGATGCAATCACCTGTGTCTCATTTATACCCGCACAGCGTGGCATGAGCACCTGGTGCAATCATTGCATGCCAATGTGCATTGGCTCGTTTTAGTTACACTCGAAGTAGATTGGCTCTCGCGAGCGAGATTCCTATTCGTCGGTACTCCGACGTGGCGTCGAGAGTGACCGACTGAATGGGAACTGAGATGAAAGAAGGCGCTGTCCTCAGTGATACGAGACACATAAAAGTAGCGCCGTTTAGGTTACCTGGATGAACGGACTGATTATACATGGTTGCTATGGGCGACAGAGAATATTAGGAAATATCAGACTGCTGAAGGTGGTGACTGACTAGTCAGAAACAAGTATTCAAGAGAGCCGTGTAATAGAAAAAGGATATCTATGCATGTATGATTATTGTCAAATACAAAGACGGCACAGCTATTCCAACTGTCCTGGGGATTGGGGATTGTACCTTTATGCAGTCGCAGAGTGAGCTCTGAAACCACACTGAACCATTCCCGAGAGTGAACTGGGGCTGCACACACATAGCAGAGACTGTTTAACAGCCAAGGGACACAGCTTTGAAGTCACTTCTACTATGAACATTGATTTTGACGTTACCAAGACCTCAAGTGATGCCAAGTAATTTTGTTATTTTACAGATTATTTGGAACATGCATCATTTTTTTTTTTTTTTTCAATGCAGCTTTCTCAATTTAGGAAAGTAAATAAATCAGGGCATATTACATTCATTGTATGATTTTGTTTGCATTATCACTTGTTTGTTGTGTTATTTGATTGGATTGCAACAAAATCTTCAAGAAAAATCTCCAAAGAATCTGATTTAATAGGCTGAACCATGTGTGGACATTTGGCATGGGTGTGCTGGTTTCTTTCCCGTGAGATTCCTGTGGGTCTGGATTGGATTAGTCATTGCTATTTTTCAGATCTCTGGTTTCTATGCTGATTTGTGGATTTTGCATTAGTGTGGAGTTACAGGAAGGCATGGCATAGCCCCTTCTCAGAGCCACCAACCTGTCTGAACATGTTTACGGGGAGACTTCTGTATAGGTGTGTAGAGGCCCTCTGGCCCAAAATCTGAACCTGGAGATACATTTTCAAACAGATTTGTCAGATTTAAGCACTGAATTGCCTTCCCAGTTGGCATTTCAGAGTTTATTGAATCCATGTCAGAGATCTTGTTCCAATTTGTGAATTGAATCACAAACTTGTATCAACTTTGATATTACAATGTTGTATTAAATCGTTCTTTTGCCATGTCTTCATAAAATTGATTTATAAGTACAAACCCGATTCCAAAAAAGTTGTAACACTGTACAAATTGTGAATAAAAAAGGAATGCAATAATTTACAAATCTCATAAACTTATATTTTATTCACAATAGAATATAGATAACATATCAAATGTTGAAAGTGAGACATTTTGAAATGTCATGCCAAATATTGGCTCATTTTGGATTTCATGAGAGCTACACATTCCAAAAAAGTTGGGACAGGTAGCAATAAGAGGCCGGAAAAGTTAAATGTACATATAAGGAACAGCTGGAGGACGTCTGGGGACTGTGGAGACAAGTTGCTCAAGTTAGGAATAGGAATGTTGTCCCATTCATGTCTAATACAGGCTTCTAGTTGCTCAACTGTCTTAGGTCTTCTTTGTCTCATCTTCCTCTTTATGATGCGCCAAATGTTTTCTATGGGTGAAAGATCTGGACTGCAGGCTGGCCATTTCAGTACCCAGATCCTTCTTCTACGCAGCCATGATGTTGTAATTGATGCACTATGTGGTCTGGCATTGTCATGTTGGAAAATGCAAGGTCTTCCCTGAAAGAGACGACATCTGGATGGGAGCATATGTTGTTCTAGAACTTGGATATACCTTTCAGCATTGATGGTGCCTTTCCAGATGTGTAAGCTGCCCATGCCACACGCACTCATGCAACCCCATACCATCAGAGATGCAGACTTCTGAACTGAGCGCTGATAACAACTTGGGTTGTCCTTGTCCTCTTTAGTCCGGATGACATGGCGTCCCAGTTTTCCAAAAAGAACTTCAAATTTTGATTCATCTGACCACAGAACAGTTTTCCACTTTGCCACAGTCCATTTTAAATGAGCCTTGGCCCAGAGAAAACGTCTGCGCTTCTGGACCATGTTTAGACATGGCTTCTTTTTTGACCTATAGAGTTTTAGCCGGCAACGGCGAATGGCACGATGGATTGTGTTCACCGGCAATGTTTTCTGGAAGTATTGCTGAGCCCATGTTGTGATTTCCATTACAGTAGCATTCCTGTATGTGATGCAGTGCCGTCTAAGGGCCCGAAGATCACGGGCATCCAGTATGGTTTTCCGGACTTGCCCCTTACGCACAGAGATTGTTCCAGATTCTCTGAATCTTTGGATATTATGCACTGTAGATGATGATAACTTCAAACTCTTTGCAATTTTTCTCTGAGAAACTCCTTTCTGATATTGCTCCACTATGTTTTGCCGCAGCATTGGGGGAATTGGTGATCCTCTGCCCATCTTGACTTCTAAGAGACACTGCCACTCTGAGAGGCTCTTTTTATACCCAATCATGTTGCCAATTGACCTAATAAGTTGCAAATTGGTCCTCCAGCTGTTCCTTATATGTACATTTAACTTTTCCGGCCTCTTATTGCTACCTGTCCCAATTTTTTTGGAATGTGTAGCTCTCATGAAATCCAAAATGAGCCAATAATTGGCATGACATTTCAAAATGTCTCACTTTCAACATTTGATATGTTATCTATATTCTATTGTGAATAAAATATAAATTTATGATATTCGTAAATTATTGCATTCCTTTTTTATTCACAATTTGTACAGTGTCCCAACTTTTTTGGAATCGGGTTTGTATTCTGTTACCTTTTTACAACATCTAGCATTAAAATTTGTTTCAACATTGTTTCCACAGTTTACATTTTTTCAAAGCTGAAACAACAACTTTATTTCAACCACATTTCAACATTGAAGGTCAGTAACTCGACAGCTGGGTTTTTGGACTAATTTTGGGACATCCAGCTAGTCTAGCCAGACTTCTTTAAATAGATTCATCCCAAAACATTCATAACCACAAAACTATGCTCTTAGTGCAATACCTTCATAAATGTTATTTCTTTTCCAAATGCTCGCTTGTTCATCGGCTACTCGAGGCTCGGCTGAAACAGAACTCCTAAAACAAAACAGGAATGCAGAAATATTGAAACAGCCTTCATGTTTATTCTTATCAGTCAATGTGTGTTAATAGGTACATCACATTATCACTAGATGTCACTAGAGCCAGAGTAAGTTGTTGAATAACTAATACAGTAAGAAAAGTGTTCAGATAAGAGGTAAATAATTAACCATAGGACTACACAGCTAAGACAATGTATAATAAAGTCCTTTATGGGGAAAACACTTCAAACAGTAAGCATATAAAGATTTATAGTGTCTCTATGAATGACATCCTGTAGGAATAATAAGGTTCAAGATACACAAGTGAAAAATGTTCAAGGAATAAAACTGTCATAAAAACAGATGCGTGTTAACACAAACATTCTTACCCATCAGGAGATTGTCTGGCTACCATGTCTGCAGGAAGAACAGAAAGTGGGTTTCATTTTTAATTTACCAAAGTTACAAAAATGTGATTTATCCAATGTCTGATTTCACATACAGAACATTATACACATAAATACAGTCATATTTTGTGGTTAACATATTGCAGACTAACCTGGGTATGTTGTGTGAGAATGTGTGGGGATATTTTGGTCCTCCAGACCAGCAGGGGTCTCTCCATTTACTGTTTGCTGATTATGGTGTGTAACACTCTTCATAGCTTGACAATAAAGTGCATTTTCGGCAGTGCTACCTTTAATACTCTCTGAATGCTCAGCAGCTACCACATGAGGAGTTTCTGACTTTTTACTCTGAACAGAGTTGTCCAATGTATTCTGCTCATCTTCACTGTCATCAAACTCAAACTTCTCACCAGTTTCCTCATCTTCATCATCCTCCTCTTCCTCCTCCTGGGGCTTTTGAGTCACACCAGGGACCAGGGACTCTGAAATAACACACAAAAGCTTTAATTTAACTGACAAAAAATAGATAAACACATTTTTACATTTCTTGAAAAAAAAAGTGAATAAGTGCAATATGAAACAATGTCAACAGGGGTGTTGTGGGTGGTTGCTAGGGCATTGCTATGCAGTTGCTATGGTGTTCTGAGCGGTTGTTTGAGTGTTACTATGGTGTTCTGAGTGGCTGTTTGAGTGCTGTGATGTTCTGAGTGGCTGTTTGAGTGTTGCTATGGTGTTCTGAGTGGTTGTGTGGGTGTTGTGATGGTGTTCTGAGTGGCTGTTTGAGTGCTGTGATGTTCTGAGTGGCTGTTTGAGTGTTGCTATGGTGTTCTGAGTGGTTGTGATGGTGTTCTGAGGGTTGTTTGAGTGTTGTGATGGTGTTCTGAGATGCTGTTTGAGTGTTGTGATGGTGTTCTGAGTGGCTGTTTGAGTGTTGTGATGGTGTTCTGAGTGGCTGTTTGAGTGTTGTGATGGTGTTCTGAGTGGCTGTTTGAGTGTTGTGATGGTGTTCTGAGATGCTGTTTGAGTGTTGTGATGGTGTTCTGAGTGGCTGTTTGAGTGTTGTGATGGTGTTCTGAGTGACTGTTTGAGTCCTGTGATGGTGTTCTGAACTTCCGAGTGGTTGGTTGAATGATGCAATGTTGGTTGAATGAAGCAATATTGTTCTGAGTGGCTGTTTGAGTGTTGCTATGGTGTTCTGAGTGGTTGTTTGAGTGTTACTATGGTGTTCTGAGTGGTTGTTTGAGTGTTGTGAACTTCTGAGTGGTTGTTTGAATGATGCAATGGTGTTGAATGTTTGAGTGCTGTGATGTTCTGAGTGGCTGTTTGAGTGTTGCTATGGTGTTCTGAGTGGTTGTTTGAGTGTTGTGATGGTGTTCTGAGTGGTTGTTTGAGTGTTGTGATGGTGTTCTGAGTGGCTGTTTGAGTGTTGCTATGGTGTTCTGAGTGGTTGTTTGAGTGTTGTGATGTTCTGAGTGGCTGTTTGAGTGTTGCTATGGTGTTCTGAGTGGTTGTGTGGGTGTTGTGATGGTATTCTGAGTGGTTGTTTGAGTGTTGTGATGGTGTTCTGAGTGGCTGTTTGAGTGTTGTGATGGTGTTCTGAGTGGTTGTTTGAGTGTTGTGATGGTGTTCTGAGTGGCTGTTTGAGTGTTGTGATGGTGTTCTGAGTGGCTGTTTGAGTGTTGTGATGGTGTTCTGAGTGGCTATTTGAGTGTTGTGATGGTGTTCTGAGGGTTGTTTGAGTATTGTGATTGTGTTCTGAGTGGCTGTTTGAGTGCTGTGATGGTGTTCTGAGTGGTTGTTTGAGTGTTGCTATGGTGTTCTGAGTGTTTGTTTGAGTGGTTGTTTGAGTGTTGTGATGGTGTTCTGAGTGGTTGTTTGAGTGTTGCTATGGTGTTCTGAGTGGCTGTTTGAGTGCTGTGATGGTGTTCTGAGCGGTTGTTTGAGTGCTGCTATGGTGTTCTGAGTGGTTGTGTGGGTGTTGTGATGATGTTCAGAGTGGCTGTTTGAGTGTTGCTATGGTGTTTTGAGTGGTTGTATGGTGCTCTGAGTGGTTATTTGACTGTTGTGTTTGGTGTTCTAAATGGCCCGCCCCCAAGCCTTGTACATTATCACAAACATTGATTTGGCGATATGTGGATTTTAAGAATAGAAAGCAATCCATTTTATTTCATGAGCATTGTGTTTATCAGCATAAATACAAAGCCACACTATAAACTCTAGGACCTGCCTGCTACGGACTGATTGCAATGTAACACTCTGACTCAGCATGCATAATGCAATTTCATATAAAAAGCATGAAAACAACAAACAAAACATTAGATCTTTATGTGCACACTCTGTATCTAAGCAGCTACATTTGTATTCCATTATGATTCCAGATCAAGTCAAGGAGGCTCAAAAATATGTTTTGACCATAACATTGAAGACAAAACCCTTGTGAGTCATCAGATTTGTTCAGAAAAACACCCAAAACTCACAAGCTTAAAGCCAAAAACTCCCTCCCTGTGATAACGCATACCACAAACATTGAACAGATGGGGAAAATAATACAGACGAAAACAATCTGTTATGTGCACCAAAGGTGTGAGTGTGTTGTTAGCTGAATCCAGTAGAGTAGTGACAACATATATATTTTGTTGTAAACTACAAAGTCAAGTTAAGCAACAAAAAACATTACATCACTTTTTGCCATTTTCTGACCAGTTGTTGGAACATTACGCTTAGCAAAGGAGCCAAAGCACAGGAATAGAGATTACACACTCTGCACTGGGAGGAGAAAAACAGATCATGTGAAGAGCAGGATTACACATGTGACCATATGGTCTCTATAGAGAATACTCAACTGAAAGTACTTCATATCAGTAAATGTTTTCACTTGCTCCCACTATGAAAGTGGGTTGTGCAGAGCAGCAGTGTAGCAACCAATTAAACAAAGAAGAAATGTCTACAGGTATGCTCACATTTCTATGTTAAAAATGTCCCTGCTTTAAGTGCCCTCCAATTTTCCCTGGTGCACATCTACCATGAATTAGTTACTCAAGTCAATATAAGCTCATATGACGGGATCTAAAAAAAAGAAAAAAAGATCTAAAGGTCAGTAAAAAATGGATCTAAAGGTCAGTAATCATGCAGCACTCAGGTGCTCTATTCCCTTCATCAATCACTAAACCAACAAAACAATTGTTTACCGTGCCTCTTGTCCTCCTCCCCCTCACTCCAGCAAAAGTATGAGAATCTCTTAGACCCGGCCAGGTGGATTTTGGGTGACACTAGAAATTTAAGCGATTGTCTCATGCAAGCAGTCTCCATGGCTGCAGGATAGATGTGTGTCAAGAGCAGGTGGCATATGGTGGAAGAATTGTTCTGCTGCAGCATATGGTCAGCTACCTTGAGCGCTGCAGTTTTCCAAGCTCTCTGGAGATTAAGAGGGTAATGCCATATTCCCTCAACTAGGTAATTGTGTTTCAACTGTACTATTCTGTAATATACTAGAACAGCTGACATACAGAGGTCGTTAACAGCTCTTAAACTGTCATTATGGTTTCTCTTTGTTTGAAAAGAGCGCGCCCTAATGTGTCATGCACAGATACAGATTGTTTGGACATTGTTTGTATCAGAGAGTGCAGTGAACGGTGTGATGTCACATGACGCACCTCCTAAAACATCTTGGCAGGACTACCAAATCATGACTAAGCACCTCTGGACTTGGAAGATTTGAATTTGAATCATAGTATGTGGGTTAATGATGTATAAGGGTGTCCAAGATAAAGAAAATCTTCTAAAAATCTAGTTTAAAACACATGCGCCAAGTTCTTAAATGTACTACTTGTATCCATTTTTAAGAAAAGTTTCATTCAGTGTAATTATTGATTTAATTATAAATATATTTTACTTACATCTTGAATGCATGCTTGAATCATTCATAAATATCTGCACCACATGACATTTTACAACCTGAACTAATCTTGCCCTGTCAGGAAATGTCAATTTATCTGATATTTTTAAGAAACTTCACAATAATTGTTCTCAAAGTCATAAGGGTCTGTAGCATTAAAATAATTAAGAACTATTAAAAAGTGCTTTCGGTAACTGAACAAAAAAATAAATAAAATAAAATGAAAAACCTACACTTAAACGAAAATTAGAAATGTTTAACTTGAAGTACTAAACAAAAGCACATAACAACATTACTAAAAACAAACTAAAATTAAAACAAAATATAAAAGTTAATTTAAAATATTAATAAATGCTATTATACACATAGAGGAAAAAAGGTGTCAAAATTTCTTTGTACCTTTTACCACAAAAAGGTTCATAGTAGTACGTATTTGCACTCTAAGGTACTTTTAGGAGTACAAAATTAACAAAAATAAGGGTACTGCCCAGTGACAAGCTGTTATACCCCTAAAGGTACAATTTTTACACCTTTTTCTCTTTGTATAGTCTATAAATAATGGTAAAATAACATGATCTACATCTTTTTATATAATAAATTAAATCTACTTTAATGATCTAATACATCAAGGAATCAGCACGCAGCATGATCCATGTACTAACCTTTTTTAGGAGGGTTAAGAGACTGTGGAGATGCCATGAAGTTAATATGGAGTCATGTCTGTACTCCTGTAAAAGATAAATCTGTTAACACATTTCATATAAAATGCTCAATTCAAAGTCCCTAAACACACAGGATATTTTGTATGAAAGTGAAACACAATATCTAACATCACACCTCTAGATTTCAGTGAATATGAAATATGACTTTTGCTGTAATTAAAGTTTTTCCTATGTTGTTCAGGGACATTAGAGGTTACTAGAAGAGATGAAAATTCTTCAACAGTGTGTGGCAGATTCAGGCTTGCCTTACCAGCTGAATCCTTGCACAACATCTCCTCCCACATTTACAGGGAAAGACTCTCAGCATGTGTCAGAACAACACAACTCAACCGAGGGGAATACAAAGAAATGTATGCAGGTTTAGTTGCGTCAGCACCAGTATTTATAATAAATGAGACAGCAATTTATTAACCAACTTTCATCCCGGTAGTAACACTAAGGTCATGAGTCTTTATTCCCAGGAAACAAATACTGTCTAGGAATACACTGTCATTTGCTTAAAATAAAAATGACTGCCAAACTTCACAAAGTCCTTGTAAAGAGTTTCTGTCTATCTTGTTTCCTGACAGATAACCCTACAGCTGGAGGTCAGTGTGCATGAATTATTCACTAGAAAGAGGGGCAGGGGCAAGAACAGGCTGAAGCCAGTGAATAGACAAAGGAAAATAGCATCTTTCTCACTCCGAGAGAGCACAGCAAGGTTGAATGGTCGACAGTAAAGCACATAGTAAGAACTGAAAGCCCAATGATTGGCGCAGAAACTCCTTTCATATAAATAACACAGGAATCACCTTGGACACAGGCACAATGAGAGAGGCATCTGAACCGCCACACATATCAACTCTCCATGCCTGCTCTTGTCACAGACTTCTCCCTATTTTACACTGATATCCTTCTCCACTTCCTGAAGCTGCTATGTAAATTCACAATTAATCAATGCACTAGACAGCAGAACTTCCATGTAAAGGAAGACAAGCTTTTCCAATAAAACACTGTAGGTTACACTTGAGGTTATAAATGACCAACAGGAACAGTTTGATCACCATGTGAGTCAGCTGATATCTTCATGGCTGAAGGACAGACCATGAATCTGCTCTCAGATTAGCTTTAGCACTGGACTGATATATAGATGTCAGATTAACTTTTAAATATTACAAATATACTATAGTAAAAGTCATCCACTATTGCCATCGGGTGCAATATAGCTTGTTTGATTGTTTTGTTTACCAGGCTACTTAAATTTCCATGTTTTTGTATCATTAGAGGCCATAATTATATTAATATCAAATAATTATAACAGATTCTTCATATCACAAAAGAAAACGAACCCATTTTCAACATGTTCTTTATTATGAAACAATAATATCAGTAAATGAATCAGGGCAAATGAATCAAGTGGTAAGATATTTTTCTTTGTCATCTAAGAGAAAGGATATATATATATATATATATATATATATATATATATATATATATATATATATATATATATATATATATAATATATATAAAGTGCTAATTAATATCTTATTATCTTCTACAGTCTCAATACCCCTAGTGAGGCTATGTTGCATTGAATATATTTTCATATGTAAAACAACATAAGCACTACATTTTTGCTCTTATTCCAAAGAAAGACTTACTCACAAGCCTGGCTTTACGTCCCTTAAATGTCACCCCTCTGATATTGTCCTTATTGATCACAAGCTATCAATACAGATCCATTGTCATGTCTACTCCCATCTTTGCGCAGTGCAGCCATCTGTGAATCTACAATTGATGACACCACTGTATCTTCATCAGAGAGCGCAGCAATTGTAAAGAGCTGATTTCAATTGTTTTCTTTTAGTGGAGGAACAAGTTCTGAGAGTCCCAATGCATTAACTGACGCGGCTTCTCCTCCGAATATGAAAACTCTTCTCCCTCTTTCTTTTCCTCGGTCCCTCCCTTTTTCCTTTCTTTGCACTCACTCCTTCCCCCTGCCGTTCATCGGGAGAGAGCAGTATGCAAATACTCAAAGAAACAACTCTTCTGTGATTGGTGGCATTGCAGGACTGGTCATCTGCTATTGGCTGAATAGCAGACGATCAGCCCTGCAATGCCACCAATCACAGAAGAGCAACTTTTCTTCAATAGTTCCTTGCTGGGGTAGAAACAGATAGAAGAAGAGGCATCCTGAGTTCATTATCATGCTGCCAAGTGCCAACGATAGATAGAACGATAGAACGATAGAACGATAGAACGATAGATAGATAGATAGATAGATAGATAGATAGATAGATAGATAGATAGATATAGATAGATAGATAGATAGATCTAATATTAGAAACAAAACGTTAATTCAGAAATATAGTAAACAAAATTGCATTTGATTATGTTTATGTTAAATAAATGTAAAGGTATTTTTTCCTATCATGTACAGAAAATGTAATGCTGCTGTATATTTTATCGAAATTATATTACAGGTAGTGGTAAAACACTGAATATTGCTTACAATATCCCACATTTGTTTTATTTTTTCTATTGACGTGACTTAAAATGTCATTCAAGGTTTCTTTCACCAAAAGATTGATGTGGCCATTGTCTCTTGACTATTAGAATAAAACATGTTTTTTGCCTTCAGGATTTATATTTAAATGTCCCTTTGTATGATCGGTTCTTTCAAATGCACATACTGTGTTTCCTAACATGCAACATTTCAAAAGAGACTATATATTGGCAAAACTGAAATCAACAGTTAGTTTTTAGTACACCTACTAAATACAAGCTTCGTGTATATATGATGGGATTCATCTAATTTAACAGTGCCGTTATAGGCCTATTTAACCTCATATCATGATGGGAATCCACATTTAATGTGCACTGATCAAGAACAGTGAACGCCGTGTATGCCGAATT
Organism: Paracanthobrama guichenoti; assembly: GCA_018749465.1. Classification (NCBI taxonomy): domain Eukaryota; kingdom Metazoa; phylum Chordata; class Actinopteri; order Cypriniformes; family Gobionidae; genus Paracanthobrama; species Paracanthobrama guichenoti. The sequence continues at coordinate 26,239,696 of CM031965.1, read as the reverse complement.
TAGACTGCATTAAAATATCTTAAATGTTTTATATTAAATGTGACATTCTTTTAAAATTGCGCAACATATTTTTTTTTTTTTTTTTTTTTTTACGTCATGGGATTTGTTTATGTGGGCCACACAATCTATGATCCGTCGCACACTTACCATGCACAATCCGTCTACAGAATTCCCCTTTTCTTTTTGTAGTTGAAGAAGTTTTCACATAGACACATATTTTCAGGCTATAACATCATCAATCCGCTTAAAATGTGTAGGCATTCAAGTCCTCCATGGAGAATGTTTACAAAACGTACGTCATCCAACTCAGCAGAGGGCGCTATACAGTCTCGTCAACGGACTCAAATGTGTAGTTCGGTTAGCGCTGCGTCCCATCCTCGTGTTTTTGTTTTGTGGACTACACGCTCACTGCCATGAAAGTTACATGAGTGTTTTAATTGTACGTATGAACCTAAATTAACATAGTGAAATACAGAGAAAAAAAATACCTCCTAAACTCAACGCTTTCATTCCGAGCAACACAGGTAAACTTACATTTTTAAGTAAGTGAAACTTTTTTCCTCTGTAGTTCTACGAATTACTTTAAAACCGTGTTAAATGTACAAATCTTTGAGATTTTAAAGTGGAAACTCAGCGATTCTCTACACAGATGTGTGCGATATAAAGCACACAGTGTGCGCTGTACCCACGTGGTTTGATCGCGAGGCTGCGAGTCTTTTGTTCCGAATCAATCAAAAAAACGAGGAAGACGGACAGACATAAGTAGAGCATCTGAATCAGGAAATCTACTTATATAATAATCGCATCTTTCAGCACAACAGATCAAGCCGCAGCCACTTGACCTGGCACGTCTATATTCCGTTCATTTAGATTAATTTTGTATTTAAAGTAGAGGGGGGAAAGTTTTACTCAGGTGAGTTATGATATTTTCGATGTTTATGATTGCGGCTTCGCATGCAAATGCAGTATAGCATGCTAACACGGCTACGACTGCATCATAAACATCTGTAAACGTTATGTTTTTTCAGATGCATTTTCCGTGGGGCGTAAGTTGATGATTTTGACTTTTTTTACGGGACGGGTGCAGGGGGTAGGGGAATAGTTTAGTTACTAGCCTGGTTGAACAGAGCGGTGCTAGTTGGCTAACCGGCGGCTGCGTTATAAAACATAACAAAGAAACAAATGGAGACTGAGTGAGACAGACGCGTTGCTGCTGATTCTTTTGTTACAGCGCTGCTAGTGTGTTAGCATAGCACTGGACCACCGCTTTATATTTATATTATCATATATACGAAGAAACAATGCATTGTCATTACTAATATCCAAAGCATGCGTGTGTGTTTTCTTAAGGATTCTTTCGTTGTGAGATAACTGGGAATTTAAATCAATTTGACTTTGTTTCTTCAGTCGGATGTCTTCGGCTCGTTTGTTTCTTCTTTCTGACCATTTATAGTCAGAACTGTAAACGGTAAACCGCTTCCTTAATACTTTTTTGTTTGTTTTTATTGTAGGATTTTGTACTATGCCGCGCAAGAAGCAGACAGATGTGTCTGGGAACGGTGGATTGAAGAGAAAAAGAGGTGGTGGAAAGAAAAAGGACAGGGAATTTAGCAGTGATGATGAGTTTGATGACTTTGAACAAGAAAACACAAAGAAACCTGGCAAACCAGCGGCTAAAGCGGGTCTGCAGCCGGTCACTGTGGCTGATGATGTGAAGGAGAAGATTGTAAGGACATATATTTTATGTCACTGTACATATTACTTCTATTTACTGTATATAGATATGTATGTTTGTGTGTGTATTTTTTTAAACACACACACACACACATACATACATACATACACATATATATATATATATATATATATATATATATATATATATATATATATATATATATATATATATATATATATATATATAATATGCTAGCATATGATAAAGTACAAGGGTTTTCAAACTTTTTATTGCCAAGGACCCCAAATATGACAATCTTGTGATGGAACACCCCGAACAAGCAGCTGTATATTTAATAAAAATGGAGGCTTATTTCCCATCGTTAAAATTTTCCAAGTTTAATAATGCATTTTTAAATTGTCATGTCATTTATTAAAATATAATCTGGAGAATGTTTACGTTGCTTTTTATAATAATGATATTTTTCCCCTCACTTTTAATGTATAAAAACGTTATAATGATTATTAAAACAATAAGCTAATACATTGACTAGCTTTGAAAACTTAAGTTTGTTAAAAAAAAAAAAAAAAAAAAAAAAAAATGTACCTGTTCCCCAAGCACCCTCTGTGGGTCTTCAGAGCTCAGTTTGAAAATGGTATTAATGGATTGTTGATGGATTTCTTGCTTTTTCTGTTGTGCAGAAACTTGAGGTTCCCAAAGTCAAAGGTCAGCTGCTCGTTTTTGGAGCTACCAACTGGGACCTGATTGGCAGAAAAGAAGTGCCAAAACAACAAGGTATGATCACGCATAAACCAGAGATATCTGGGTTATAATATAATTTCAGAAAAGTCTCGCCCAAGTGAGTCATCTGTGCTAATCTGTTAATGGGACATTGTGGCACCACAATTTAATTTGCACTTTTTTTTTTCCTTTGAAGATGTAGTTAACTTATCTTGGCACTTTAAGGCTGTACTCGCACCAGGCGATCTGAACCGTGCTGGGTGAGTTTGACCCCAAAAGTTGACTTGTGAGTGCTCCGTACCCCGTACCGTGCCCGGGCACAGTTCATTTACCCGGCCCTGGCCCACTTGGAAGAAGTGGGCCAGAGCAAGGTTTGGTTGGGCTCGGGCGCGGTACGCTAGTAGTGTGATCGCTAACCGCGGCGGAGAACAGAACAGCGGTGTCATCATTACGACAGCAAACAACAAACTATTACTACTTGGATACACTTTACAATTAATTAGAGTATATTTAGGTTTATAACGGGTGTGCTTTTCACCTTATTGTTGAACAGGGATTGTAGTTTGTAGCTGCAAATTCCTCCAATCACTGCGTGGCATAAATGATAAATCTATTAGCGAAAACCCTTTTCTTCCAGTCTTCTTCAAAACAAAAAGTTGCATCGTGAATGACGTAAGCATGCTCCGGCCCGGTACGTTAAGTGCAATGTGAGTGCAGGCCAGTGGGGAGGGGGGACAATCGGGCACGGTACAAGGCAACTGTACCTGGTGTCAGTACATCCTAAGATGAAGTGGTGGAAAGTATGATAGGTGACATAGACCTGTGCCTTAAAGTGCTGTTTTATACATTTAAGTTTTGATCTTTATATCAACTAGATAATTTATAATCTCAACAAAACATATATACTGATGTTTAAGATGGTAAGTAAAACTGTAATATTGTGAAATAATAGTATTACAATTTAAAACAATAGGTGGATGGATGGATAGATATTCATTCATTCATTCATTTATTTGATGGTAAAGCTGGATTTTCAGCATCATTACTCCAGTCTTCAGTGTCATATGATCCTTCAGAAATCATTCTGATAGGATGATTTGATGCTCAAGAAACATGTCTGATTATTATCAATGTTGAAAACAGTTATGCTGCTTAATATTTTTGTGGAAGCTGTGATACTTTTTTAGGATTCTTCAATGGAACGTTCAAAAGAACGGCATTCATTTGAAATGTTTAATTTTTTTTTTTTTTTACTTTTCTTACTCTCACTTTTGATTAATGCCCCCTTGCTGAATAAATGTATTAATTTATCAAATTCATTTAAATATTTGAAGTACATGTTGGATGTAAATACTGCAGAGAATTTACACTTCTGTGTGAGATTTAGGTTGCAACTGATAGATCATATTTTGATCTTCAGAACAGGGCTACACCACCAACATTTCACACAGGAAACCTGAGATAAATCTGCCAGGTGCAGAAATTAACTTACAACTTAAAATTAGAAAGAGGAAGTGTGTGGGTTGCAGTCATTTATAGAGTTTTCACCTTTGTTACAAATTAATTATTCATGTGTGTCTGTGTGTTCCCAGCTGCTTATAGGAACCTTGGGCAGAATCTGTGGGGTCCCCACCGCTATGGATGTCTCAATGATGTCCAGGTTAGCTGTGTGGTGTCTGGTCCCTGTGCTGCCCACAGTCTCATCATCACCACAGAGGGCAAACTCTGGAGCTGGGGTAAGTGTTTCTGTTTCCTGTTTTATTCAGGATTCTTACTCTGGCTCTTTAAACTTATCACATTGTGAGGAGTATTTATTTAAAATTTAAAATCTTTAGTAACATTCACTGACCTCTTTCTGACCCCAGAATTTTAAATGGTAGTGTTTATATTTTTCCATATTAACAATTGGTCGCTAATAAACTAACACCATGTCTACACTGGATGTGAGCGCTGCGACAAAAGCAAATAGAACCCATTATAATCAGCGATACTGTATACTGTGAGACGCGACCCTGCAAATTCCCAACAGTAAACTGATGCCCAGTTCTGTTTCTGACATACTTTAAGTGCTCAGGTACTTCTGACACAAAGAACATATTGATTTGCAATGGTCACAGTGTAATGAAGATCCAGCAATCTTTATAAAAGGAAAAAAACAGTACCTGCAAACAACTGAAAAACAAAAAAGAAATTCATGCGTCAAAAGATGCAGAAATCCTGTTCTTAATTTCTGCTTCTGTTCCCTCTCAGGTCGTAATGATAAAGGGCAGTTGGGTCATGGAGATACTAAACGATTGGAGGCTCCAAAGCTAGTTGAGGGCCTGGGGGAGGAAGTGATAGTAGCTGCTGCTTGTGGTAGAAACCACACCATGGCTTTAACAGGTAGGCAACCGTTTGCTAAATGCAAAGTGTTTGTCATATAATTGCAGTAATTATAATTTGTTGCGTTGTTATGATAATGTAACTCCATTGTGGTGTGCTTATGCTTCATCTCACAGAAAATGGTATCGTCTACACCTTTGGAGAAAACAAACTGGGTCAGTTAGGTCAGGGCAATCAGACAGATGCTGTGCTCAGCCCTGCTACAGTAAGACTCTCTTGGTTTAATGTGCTTAATGGGGTTTCACTGGAACATGTTCATTGTGTTTTAAATGCTCTACAAAACATCTGCATTGTTTAACCTACAGATCCAGTACAACGGGCAGCCAATAGTCAAGGTGGCCTGTGGTGCAGAGTTCAGTATGATTGTGGACTGCAAGGGGAACCTTTATTCTTTTGGTTGCCCTGAATACGGCCAACTTGGTATGCAACACTGTTGTCTGATGGTGCTTACTGAACTGAACCATTACCAAATGCGTCTGTTTGATTTTATTCTTTGCGTTCTGTATCTAAAAGGGCATAACTCGGATGGGAAGTTCATCGCTCGTGCTCAGCGCATCGAGTTTGACTGCGAGCTGATCCCTAGACGGGTGGCCATTTTCATTGAGAAGACCAAGGATGGCCAAGTGCTTCCTGTGCCCAATGTCGTGGCTCGGGATGTTGCATGTGGTGCCAATCACACGGTGAGTAGCAAGTTTGTGGATTGTGGTGCAAGTCAGACATGGATGAATTAAGACTGAATATATTGTTGCTTTCACACAGCTGGTTTTGGATTCCCAAAAGCGTGTTTTCTCATGGGGATTTGGGGGATATGGACGACTAGGCCATGCAGAACAGAAAGACGAAATGGTCCCACGATTAGTCAAGCTCTTTGACTTCCCAGGCCGTGGAGCAGCTCAAATATACTGTGGCTACCAGTGTTCCTTTGCTGTGAATGAAATGGGTAAGCATACAGTTCCTCCCTAGGAAAAAGACCCAATTGAATACCCATAATGTTTCGGTGGCTAATGTTTCTCTGTCCTCAGGTGGTCTATTTTTCTGGGGAGTGACAAATACGTCACGCGAGTCCACCATGTACCCCAAAGCTGTGCAGGACCTGTGCGGATGGAAGATTCGCAGTCTGGCCTGTGGGTAGGTAAAGGCAGCGGGCTCTGTGTTTATTAAAACATTTTGGAATGTTTGCAGAATGTTGATTTTTAGATGTTGTCTATAACTCCTCTCAGGAAGAGCAGTATTATCATTGCAGCAGATGATAGCACCATTAGCTGGGGACCATCACCCACGTTTGGAGAGCTGGTATGTTTGTCTGTCTTCTGTTTAAATAGTAGTTAAAAAAACTACACAACATTTCATCAAAGCAGCATATTAGACACTGAATACTGGAGTAATGGCTGCAAAAAAAATTCATACAGGAATAGATTATTAGATATTTAATGTTAGTTATTTAATGTTCATATTGATATATTTTACAATGTATTACTGTTTTACAGTAGTTTTGATCAAATAAATGCAGTCTTGGTAAGCATAAGTCTTACCAACCCCAGACTTTTGAACAGTAGTGTATATGTTGGCAAATTTCTCATATTTAAATTGTGTGTTTTTAGGGCTATGGTGACAACAAACCCAAGTCCTCCACCACTGCTCAAGAGGTCAAAACTCTGGATGGAGTGTATTCAGAACAGGTGAATTCTGCTGTCAAAAACGTGACTCATATCCTCCCGGAATTTAGTTCTCTGTGATGTAAAGGTATGCAACTGAAAACTGTCATTTCAGGTGGTGATGGGCTATTCGCACTCCCTGGTTATTGCCCGACAAGAGACAGAGCAGGAGAAGGAAAAGCTCAAGAAGCTGCCTGAATACAACCCGCGAACACTCTGATTGGACACCATTCTCATTTTCTCCAGGGGCTTTTTTTAATGGAATGCCTCTGATCACTAGGTCACCTGCGTAATCACAATTTGGTTGGGATGGGATTGTTTATTTTTCTTTGATTTTTGGACCTCAAATTACATTTTTGAAAGACAAGCCACATGTCGGATTAAAGTATTGGAGAAGTTGCATTAACTGATCTGTGTAGGCTTGGGCGTTTCAGAATGGTAATTGTGGCGCCATACGCCGGTTTTAATTTTGTGATAAAACCAGCAACTGCTCAGAGCACTCTGATTCTACTGGATCCATGCCCTTTACTTATACATTCCTAATGGAAGTTTATCACATATTGTTTTGTTTATTTTTCCATAATGACTGTGAGATCATGTCTGCTCTCTTCCAGAAACTGGTGCTAAATCATTCTAATGCAGACTATCAATGGACTAATGGTTAACAAAGACAAACTCACTCCATTCTTGTGCCTTTTTAAGTGAGATGATTCAGGCTGAGGAAGTTCAGTTAGTCCTATGACAACTCAAGTGTTATGGGACACTTCACCTTTTAAACATCATTTGCATTACTTCCAGCCCCATGTTTTCATCACCATACATAAGAACATAATTTTCCTCATGTAGCTAATCAGTAAGATTTTTTTATTTTCTCTCCATTTTTAAGATACATTCTCCTGTCCTGTTAATCTGATCAGGAAGTATTTTCAACTCCTGCAATGCAAATGAGACATCAGCTGTGAGATTTTTATTAAATTAATTCATTCTTTCTAGAAATGCAAGTCATAAATGTTCATGCCCTTACTAGTGACGTAAAATACAGAAATGCTGTTCTCGTGTCGTGATGTTAGCATGTTTTGGAAATAATGGACTTGATGTTGAGAAGAGTAGATTGTCCCATCAGGGACCACAATGTCTTTACAGAGCATTTTTTTATTTTTATTTCATGCAATATGTTCAATACTGTGCCATTTCTTTTGTGTTCACCTGGGCTTAAACTGTGATCACATTGTTACCTTTCATAATCTGTATGCAAGTCCATACAAGAGTCAATCTAGTTTGTGGGCGAGCAACAAGCTTGTGTTTTGTTCTATGAAAACAAGTTTTAAATTGTGTATTTGCAAGAAATGTGTTCATTTGTTTAAGCAGTATATGTCCAGAAACTGGAATTCCAACTCCTATTTTGATTTCTAAAATGTTTTTTTTTCTTTTCTTAATATTAAATAAAGGTTCATGTAAGTTGGTATATGTTGTTACACAGTATTTTTTATTTTTACCCATGGATCTGATCTTTTATGGAATATTTAGTTTTATTTGCCTCGTAATGTTTAATCAAAATGTTATAACTAGACCTCCCAGTGAAACGACAGACTTCTTTCTGGTGACGCATGCGGGACTTTTCCAATCATTCTGTCCATTTAAACCTGTTCATCTGCTTCCACTTTTGAGTGCAATGTCCACATCTCAACATCCAATCAACATCTGCAGTGTCATTCTGACTTTAAAGCCAAGTTCCAGACTAGTTTAGTTTAGGCCAAGATTAGGTCTTCGTTCAATTAGAACATTTAAGTAGCTTTTATAAACATGCCTTAAACATTACTGATGCTCCTCTTGAGACAAAACAATGGCAGTGACATTTTAAGATATGTCAGTGCAAGTTGTTTTCAGTTAAACATGCATTTTAGTCTAGGACTAGTTTAAGCCTTGTCTGTGAAACCAGGGAGAAAAGTATTTGTGGTGGATGACTAGATGAGTGTCCACCAATTTTAAAGAAGTGTATCTGAAATCAATGTAGTTGTAAATGAATTTATTTAAATGTACAAAAACAGCAAGAATTTAATCCTCCTCATCCTCTTCTTCCTCATCTTGGTTGATCTGGAAGTAGCGAAGTTCATAGCTTTCTTTAGTGTTAGCCACAACACGCAACCAATCTCTGAGATTGTTCTTCTTTAGGTATTTCTTTGTGAGATATTTCAGGTACCTGCAAAGCAGATAAAACAGTGGAATATAATAAAGCAGGTTGCAGCTAAAAATAAAATTGGCAAAACAAACACACCTTTTGGAGAAGGGCACCTCAGAAGAAACTGTGATTTTGCTCTTGCTTCTTTCAATGGTGACAACTCCACCTCCCAGGTTTCCTGCTTTACCGTTGACTTTGATGCGCTCCTGTAGGAACTGCTCCTGTAAACACGCATGCAAAAAACAGACAAACTCAGACAGCTGGTGGTAATCTGACATCTCCGGAGTAATAATGACGGTATACACATTAATAATAAGGATTTGATCTACTCACAAAGTTGGCAGCATCCATGATGCCATCTTCAACGGGATGCGTGCAGTCCAGCGTGAACTTCAGGACCTGCTTCTTTTTCTTTCCACCTTTAGCGCTCTGCTGCTTCCTCTGCAATTCAATTCACAAAAAATGCACTTTCAGTCTTGTGTCTATGACAGGCATGTCCTTATCATCAGAATAACAGAACTATTCCCTGTGAACGTGACTTCACGGGGTTCATTCAATAACATAACAATTGTCTTAAGTAATATCCCAACACGTAAGTCATTTTATGACAGCGATAGATTTTAATATGCAATTTCGAATGATTTGTGTACATGAAAATGAATGGAAACATCTGTTATCTTATGCACAAGGTCCGTAATCGAACTTACAACAGGCGCCATAGTGAGAAATTTCGTCGAAAGGAAGAGTCACGACTGCGCAAGCGTGACGTCGCAGTCTTTTATTTGTCAGTTGTTTGACTTAAAGGGGCAGGTCATCCAAAAATAAAAATTGGTCATATAGGACCTAGGACCTGTCCCAGTACCCACACTTGCTGATCACTTGTCTACTTACATGACGTATTTCCTGTATTTGGTCCCAATGGTCAAGGGAGCGTGTAGACCGCAAGTATTGTGTTGAATTTCGAGTAACTGTTACCTAACACTCGAAACATGATTTTTGCCTCTTGTTCAGTTTAAGTAAATAACCCAATTTTTTAAAATTTTATCACAACTTAATTAAATTGTGTTCAACCAACCTAATATATTTAAAACTAAAGTTTACTTAATTAATTTGTGTTAATTAATTAGCCTACATTAATAATTTTTGTTGACAACTAACTGGGCAGTGGATCTATAGTTCCCAGCATGCTTTTCAAGGGACTGCATTAGGAGAGTAAATTTAGGGATTAAAGTGTTATTTTATGTGTTTTTCAGTAAAGGGAAAGATGTTGTCAATGTTTGTGTTTATTTTCAATTATGATGAACATTTAGGAACTTTCTATAATGTTTTTGAATTTTGTGTTTACCATTAGGCCTATGCAGAAGAGTGGCATGATGAATGAAACTGCTTATAATTGATTTGCCAATTAAATGTTGTATTCCTCAACATCTCTTGTGAGTTCCTGAGCAAGATGACTGATAGACACGCTTAGCCTCAAATAACGCTCCAATGTGTTATTAGAGAATTAATGTGGATTTATGGTGCGTCCAAAATTGCATTTTTCACATTAAATATAATAGGGAAGTATTCGATTTTGCACACAGCATTTGTGTGTGCTTACTGAGACAGTCTTGCCCATTTACTTCCTGTCACACACTTGCACTCAAGTGGCCAAGACTGCAAGTGTGGGTACTGAAAAAGGTCCTAAATTCACTCACTCTCATGGCATTGCAAAACGTTCTTTCTACAATAGATAACAAGATGAGACTTTTGAATAATATTATCCACTGAACATCTTACCTTATTTTTGTGCTCCACAGAAGAAAGGATGAGATGATGGCAGAAATGTCATATTTCATGAACTATCCTTTTAAATGTAAATAGGCATTCACAAGTTGATATTTTATAGAAAATGACATGCAATTCCAAAGATCAAACTAAAGAATTGCCATTCTGACATGATATGTTAGTTTGCATGTTAGTTTAAGCAAGATATACTGTGTAATTTAATTTTAGCTACCAGGGCTCTACTTTTGACAGACAATGGCATCTGGTTTGTGTTGTGTAATCAGAGTCTGAGTATTCTGGCCCCAACATATCACCTCCTCATACAACAGATACAGGAGTGCGAATTCATTGTTTGTTTTTGAAGCCATATCCTGCATCTAAGAACCCTTACAAATCCTTCACGCGACATTCACTCCACTCAGCAGAAGCACTCGGACAGTACAAGGTATGCATATGCTTTATAAGTGAATGGAATTAAATATGTATATTAATTTGGTATTTTTCAGTATGTATTCATTCATGTGTCTATTTATGTTCCGGAGCCTATTCAAAGGCTTGTTTCCATTTTGGAGCTATCTTCTAAGTCTAATAATAAGTATTGACCTTGGATCTCAAATTTTTCACAGTATATTCTGAATCAATGAGAGCCCAAGGATACTAAGCATACTCAGAATAATATGATTAGTCTATATAAATGTGCAATGTGTAAATGTGCTCCTGCATATAGTATATCAGAATATCTAAAGGTCTATATTATATTTTCAGATGTCTGGAGAGATCTTTTCCCCTCTGGATCATCTCTATGACCCGGACAGTGCCAACTGTCATCCACTGGTGTGCCACTTGTGCCAAGAACAGTATGAGCATCCATGTCTACTGGACTGTTATCACACGTTCTGTGCCAGCTGTCTGCGCGGCAGGGCCGTGGACAGCCGACTGACTTGCCCTCTCTGTGGGTAAGAATTTACTTAATTTAATGATTGATCATCTTATTCTGACAATTCACACAGTATGTAAGTAATCGCAGTAGGGGGGAACGGGCCCACAGTGTTAGTACAGATTTACAAGCAAAGATAAAGCCTATGGCATGTATGCATTTGAAAAGATTTATAGATTTAAATGGTCAAATGACGTTGTCTGGTCAACTCTATGGTGCCGGGGCATCTGTAGGAGAGATTACCTGTTAACAGCTGCACTATAGATCCTGCCTTTGTGTTGGACTTAATCGAAAGTCTCTGGGCACATTCTGCCAAGGCCACTGTGGCATCAAACAATAAACCTAACACCATCTGACACCTGATATTGGATACACAGGTCCTAGGCTGGCTACAATTAGAGATGGCTGAAATGCCTGTGCGCTCACCCTTCTGCTGCTATACAGTAAGTCTAGCAGCAGCTTAATCGAACACAGTAGATCTTGCACTTATGGAGGGAATTTATAAAAAATTTGAAAAGGGTTGGTGGTCTTTATAAAGAAGCATGTTAGAGTAAGTATGAATTTGTTTTTAGCTGGTTTAGTGTTCATTTAAAGGTTAAGATATTGCAGATGTCTCAGTGTTTTGATTGTTACATTATGCCATTATGATCGCATGCATTATGTTTGTCAATGTTATGCATCAGCAATGCAAAGGACTGTGTTAATGTTATAATATATTGTTTAAAACTTTTTGTCGAGTACTGTGAATGCTTCTCATAAAAGTGAATTAACAGGGAATCTTTGAACTCTTATCCTTAGAAATATTGAAAGTAGTATATTTATTTGTAGAATTGTTTGAGTCCCTTTCTGTTTGTGTCTATTTCAGTCTCTATGGGGGTTTATTATCTATCGCTCACTGTTCTATCTCAGAATTCAGAAGAGAGCTATTTGTGTCGTTGTTGCTATGAAGGAGAGATAAACACGTCAATGCCAAATGTATGACTAAGACATTATCAGGCAATGGGTCAAAAGTTTTGCACAGACACACAAAACTGTCTGTTTCTTTTGTAGACATCAGTCTGTTGTGAAAGGATTAAATGCACTCCCGCCAGAGGATCGACTCCTGAAGTTTTTGGTGGACAGTTCAGCAGACAGTGAGGAAACCGTGCAGTGTGCTAACTGTGATTTGGAGTGCAAGAAACAGGTCTTATTATCAAACAATACTGTTGATTGTAAGAAAGTGGTGGGGTTTAAGCAGACTAAATCATTGGAGAAGTCTGACAGAGAAAAGTCTGTATAAGTCTGTATAGTTTTACCGATAGGCAAAATTTCATTTGTTTGAACTAATTTGTTTAATTTGAGTTGTCTCTACTCAAACCAATTAAAGGTGCTATAAGCGATGCCACGCGTTTTTTTGGGCCAAAATATTTTTTGTCACATACAGCAGACATCTCCTCACTATCTGCTAGCTGCCTCTCCCCCGAACACACTGTTAAAAAATCGTGGTCTCTGTAGTCAGCACAAGCTCCAGAAACGGCAACAAAAACAAACTTGGGGTTAGTGCGCATGCACTGAAGGGGGTGTGTAGAAGAGAGAAGCATAAAGAGGGAAGTTCGAATTATATGATTTTGATATGGTCGACACACGACCAAAAAGACGACGTTCTTATGAACAATTTGCAACGAAAAAGGAAAAAGAGAAGGAACGCGCAAAGTCCCGAATTTACATCGGAAAAGCCTTCTAAAGGTGGCGAGAACTCCGGCGGCAGAAGAGCTTTTTCAGGAAGCACGGAGGGGAGGAGGGGAGGAGGGGAGGAGGAGGTCTAGCTAGCCTCTGTTTTGTTTGACAACGTTTTGAACGTCAAAAAGAAGTTACTCCACCCAGGATCGCTTAGAGCACCTTTAATTATTTTGAGCATTAGGGTTTACGGTGTAGTGGTTATTTTACTTATATAGAATTAATATTTTGAGAAAATAAATTCAATTCCATTTATATAATGAAAATTAAAATTATACATTTATTCATACTTAGGTTCTTGTAAATGTCTTCTTGGAGGCGGCATTAATGCAATCCAGTGATTGGCCATAATTATATATTTTAAACAAGACTAAACAAATAAAGCGTGAAAACATTATTTATGACAAAACATAATAAGTGTCTTTGACTAGACCTACATGTTGTACTACGAACAGTCAGTAACTACACTTTAAGTATGAGTCTGATTTACTAAAAACAAAATGAGTCATTAGAGTAATTTGTTCAAGAATCAGACTACAGCAGTTGCACTGTGCATTTTTTGTCAATTGAACGTGCTGTTGATTCAGTAGCAGTGTTTGTCGCATTAAATAAATAGTTCACCCAAAAATGAAAATTAGCCCATGATTTAGGCCTACTTACCCTCAAGCCATCCTAGGTGTATATGACATTCTTCTTTTAGACGAATACAATTATTTAAAACGGAGTTATATTAAAAAATGTCCTTGCTAATCCAAGCTTTATAATGGCAGTGAATGGGAGCCCACAATTTTAAGCCCAAAAAAGTGCATTCATCCATTATAAAAGTAATCCACATGGCTCTGGGGGGTTAATAAAGGCCTTCTGAAGTGAATCGATGCGTTTGTGTAAGGAAAATATCCATATAAAGTAAAATATCTAGCTTACGGCAGACTGCCTTCCGTTCAACTTAAGAAAAAAGCATAACTGACGTGACATGACGTCGGACGAAGCGTAAGCATTTTGAACTGTGAGAGGTGTTACACTTTCTTTGTAAGTTGAATATGTGAGTTCGCTTCAGAAGGCCTTTATTAACCCCCCGGAGCCATATGGGTTACTTTTATAATGGATGGATGCGCTTTTTTGGTCTTCAAATTTTGGGCTGCCATTCACTGACATTACAAAGCTTGGAAGAGCCAGGACATTTTTTTAATATAACTCTGATTGTATTCGTCTGAAAGAAGAATGTCATATACACCTAGGATGGCTTGAGGGTGATTAAACCATGGGGTAATTTTCATTTTTGGGTGAACTATGCCTTTAAACTCTGTCAAATATTTCAGTATGAGGTCTTTTTTTTTTTTTTTTTAAAGATTAGGGTTTTGTCTAAGTTTTTTATTCTTCTGTCACAAACCCCAGGATGTGGATGCAATGTATTATTGCAACACTTGTTGCCAGCCACTGTGTCGAGACTGCAGGGAAACCACCCATAAAGCCAAGATGTTTTCCTGCCACGAGATTGTCTCCTTGGCAAAGCGCACCAAAGAAGCCCACAAAAAATGTGGTGTGTGTGAAACTCTATTTTGAATTAGTTCAAACTACTTAAATTAATGAAATTCCTTTTGTCAAGAACAAGTCTTTAATGCTAAAGCTTTTGGAATCCATGCATTTTGTCTATTTGCAGCCCTCCACGAGGAACTCTACATCATGTTTTCTACAGAGAAAAAGTCCATGCTCTGCATCAACTGCTTCAGAGACATGCAAGTGTGAGTTCTAAACTTAACTGAGCATGTAATTAGCATATGACCCATATGATTTCAAAATAATGTGGGTTAGTCTTCTTCCATAGGGAGAACAGAGCACACTGCATTGATATTGAGACAGCATATATACAAGGCTGTGAAAAACTGGACCAAGCCGTCTTAGTGAGTTTCTCTCCCATGTTTTTCTCTGCAGTATGTACTTTCATCTGTGTCTGTATTGTGTGGAGCACCTATTGAAGTCATTTCACTCTCTTCAGGCTGTCAAGGAGCTTCAGACGTCAGCTCGAGAAGCAATTATTCTGCTCAAAGCCATGATTGGAGAGGTCAGGGCCAATGTGGATGAAGAGGAAAGCGCCATCTGCACTTTGTTCAATAATATGCAGGTGTCATGCACAAGTACAATACTCAGTTAATCTATCTACACTTATCAGATTTTGATGTCAGAAAAAAATAACGAAGCATTTTTCATTTGAATTTAATTTGGAATGAAACAAAATTGGTGATTCACACATTTATTTCTTTATTTTTTGCTCAGAAAAAAACTAGCAGAGAGAAAAAGATTCTACTCAAAGCAGCACAAAGGTAAAAAAAAAAAAAAAATATATATATATATATATATATATATATATATATATATATATATATATATATATATATATATAACATAAAAAACAGGTATATAAATAAAAATAAGACATTAGTATTATAAATTATGAACACATGCAAAAACAAGCTAAAACGTTTTCCTGTGAGCTTTCTGTTTTTCTATTTTGCAGAGTAAAATCAAGCCTGTAGCTGTAGTTTGACTTTTTTGTGCCAATTTTGTCTATTTAAATACCTTAACCAAGTTTAGTGTTTTGTTTCATATTCAAAATATTTAATAAATATAAAATATGTTCCTCATATTTTGATGGTTTAATTAAACTTGTCGGGTCATTACAAACAAATCCCCAAAACAAACCCCCTTCGGACAACACTTTTGGTCACTGCATCACATACATACAAGCTCTTACCATGAGATTTTTTGTAATATAAAAATATATTGATCACACACATTTTAAAAATTGAAAATGATTACATTCAAATATATATATATATATATACATTCACCTAAAGAATTATTAGGAACACCTGTTCAATTTCTCATTAATGCAGTTGCTTCAATGCATTTAGGGGTGTGGTCCTGGTCAAGACAATCTCCTGAACTCCAAACTGAATGTCAGAATGGGAAAGAAAGGTGATTTATACAATTTTGAGCGTGGCATGGTTGTTGGTGCCAGACGGGCCGGTCTGAGTATTTCACAATCTGCTCAGTTACTGGGATTTTCACGCACAACCATTTCTAGGGTTTACAAAGAATGGTGTGAAAAGGGAAAAACATCCAGTATGCGGCAGTCCTGTGGGCGAAAATGCCTTGTTGATGCTAGAGGTCAGAGGAGAATGGGCCGACTGATTCAAGCTAATAGAAGAGCAACTTTGACTGAAATAACCACTCGTTACAACCGAGGTATGCAGCAAAGCATTTGTGAAGCCACAACACGCAGAACCTTGAGGCGGATGGGCTACAACAGCAGAAGACCCCACCGGGTACCACTCATCTCCACTACAAATAGGAAAAAGAGGCTACAATTTGCACGAGCTCACCAAAATTGGACAGTTGAAGACTGCATCAACTGCAAGATGCTATCCTATCAATATGAGCCAACATTTCTAAAGAATGCTTTCAGCACCTTGTTGAATCAATGCCACGTAGAATTAAGGCAGTTCTGAAGGCGAAAGGGGGTCAAACACAATATTAGTATGGTGTTCCTAATAATCCTTTAGGTGAGTGTATATATAATCTTAGCGCATGCACAAAATGCTTAAGGTGAAGGAGAAGCAAAGATCCTGATTAAGGAACACTCATTATTAATCTTTTGTGTGTTTATTTTCTAGTCAGCATGAGGAGAAGGAGAGAGCCTTTAAAGAGCAGTTATCTCATCTTGCAGCACTCCTTCCAACTCTCCAGGTGAGCGCGTTTTCTTCATATCTCCAGTCATCATAGCTTTTCAAATAGTCCTGCTTGCTTTCAAACATGTTTCTTTTTACTTCTCTCCAGGTTCATCTTGTTACATGTTCTGCCTTTCTAAGCTCAGCAAATAAGTTTGAGTTTTTGGACATGGGATATGTGAGTAAAAACAAAATGTTTTTTTATTTTTATTTAATAATAAAAAGAATATGATTTATTGATTGATTGGATTTGATTGATTGATTTGAACTCACACAGCAATTAATGGAGAGACTAAAGAAGATTGTGAAATTACCACACAGGCTGAGACCAGCTCAAAGCAGTAAGGTTAGTTTACTAAATTCAAGTATGCTAAGTAAGTCATAGTGCATAAGTTATATCTGCTGTAATCCATCCATGCAGATAAACACAGAGTACCGCTCTGAGTTTGCGCGCTGCCTGGAGCCGCTCTTGCTGTTGGGGCAACGGCGTTCAGTGTCCACTGCAGGGAGTGTGGCTTTAGGTCTGGGTAACACCAGTGGACTGTGAGTCTTGGTAGTAGTTACTACTAAAACTGCTTATTAAAAAAGTAACATTTAATATAAAATTAATATTTGTTTATTATCATCTTGCAGGATGCAATCATCCCTGTCAGTGCAATGTCACTCTCCAGCCATAAGTGACATGTCACTGTGCTCCTCGGTGGTACGCAGGCCAACCTCACACCGTTACATCAGCACCAAGGTTCTGCTGGCGGAGGGTGGAGAGACGCCCTTTATGAACCACTGCTGCAACTATGAGAACAGCTACAGAGTGAGTGTTTCTCATGCACTCATGAGATCGAGGCCATTATATCTTATTTTCAGCTATTTTCCTGTATTTCCCAAAAGGAAATTCCATTAATTGTGTGATGTTGCTAGAGAAAAACAAAAAAACGAATTATTTAAAATAAATGGTGACGTAAAGCCAAGTAGGGTGTCCCATACTCAGAATTTGTGCTCTGCATTTCACCCATCCAAGTGCACACACACACAGCAGTGAGTATCACACACACACACACACACACACACACACACACACACACACACACACACACACACACACACACACACACACACACACACACACACACACACACACACACACACACACACACACACACACACGCACGGCTGCTGCGCCCAGGGAGAGATTGGGGGTTAGGTGCCTTGCTCAAGGGCACAACAGTTGTGGATAATGAGAGTGGAAGAGAGGGCTGTTCATTCATTACATTATTTGTTACATCCCCCACCTACATTTCCTGCCAGTACTGAGACTCAAAGCCCGACTCTCTAACCATTAGGCCACAACTGCCCCCCATAGTAACCATAAATCCCAATTCCCAAATGTACTTGGTGAGTGCATTTGAGTACAATATATTGTACTGCAACTGACAAATTCTCCATATCTGTTCGACCAGACTTTACAAACAGAAATCCAGAAGCTCAAAGACCAGGTGCAGGAGATTCACAGAGACCTGACCAAGCACCATTCCCTCACCAAACCCGAAACCATGAGTGAGATTTTGGAGCGCTCTGTACTAGTGGACGGAAAGATATCTATAGAGTACTCCTCAGTGGAGCTCATGCGGGCCATTTTCGAGGAGGTGAGATGGTAATAGTTTAAAACTAACATAGGAGGAGGTGAAAAAGAGGAGGGCTCATTATACCATTGATTTTGTTCTAAGATCTGGGAGGAGACATTACAGAGGGTGGCAAATGAACAGGAGATTTATGAAGGTAAGTAAATGCATTCGATTTTCTCACTGCTTAGGCTGTTGAATAGTGATTCTTGATAATTTTTCTTCATTTTTTAGCACAACTTCATGATCTGCTTCAGTTAAAGCAGGAGAACTCTTATTTGACCACTATCTCCAGACAAATAGGACCTTACATTCGCTCCATAGCGAAAGTGAAGGAGCGCCTGGAGCCCAGGTACAAAGAGCATGATGTATCATTCACATGGCTTATAGAGAAATATAAATAATATACACATATTACAGTTCAAAAGTTTGGTTGGAATTGTATGAGATTTTTTTTTCCACTTTTGAAAATGTCTCAAGCTCACCAAGGCTGTATTTTTAATCGAAAATACAGTAAAATTGTGTAATATTATTACTATTATTATTAAAAGTTATTTTCAATTTGAAAAATTCAATGCTTAATTTTCAAGTCATTACTCCAGTCTTCAATGTCACATGATTGTTCAGAAATCGTTCAAATATGCTGATTTGCTTGCAAGTTCCTTTTTTCAGGATTGTTTGAGGAATGGAAAGTTCAATAGAACAGCATTTTAAATAGAATTTTGTAACAACACAAATCTTTACTGTCACAATAAATTAATGCGTCTTTGCTAAATAAAATGATTGGATATTGGATTTAAATAATTTTGCAATGCCTAAAAATGTACAGAACAAATGACAATTTAATTTACACACCAAAGCTAATTTTTACCTGCATTTTGACACTTGGTACTTTTTTCAATCTAACTTTTCTCTTTAACAGGCTGAAGGAGCCTAAAGAGCTGAAAGATGATCGCACAGAGATCATGCTGAAGCTCTATGAGGACAGCACCACCGCTGCCGACACACAGCCCAGGTGAGTTCCCTTCAATTTATCAGAAGTATGTTATGTTTTAATGTAGCCATACACACATCGGCAATTTAAAAAGAAAAGCAATTAATTAATGGCTATTCCATGCTTCACTGATACAGTAATGAGCTGTCCTGCAACACTGAGGACAACTGGACTCTAAACAACCTATCAGAAGAGACCAATCCCAAGAACAAGGATTACTACAGGCCAAACAAGCAGAAGAACCCCACTGATACAGCCAATCGCAAAGAGATACCAATGTGAAACCGCTTTTGTGTTGATCCTACAAATGATTGTCAGCTTAGATATTTGTTAAAACGATAAGCATGCGTTCATGTAAATCTGATAAACCGTATCTTGAATAAAAACAGTTCACGGTGCTTGCATTTTAGAGAAACACAGTAATGTCAAATAAAAGTGATGAGCGTTCACTAGATTCAGTGTTTATTTTAAAGGTTTGTTACATTTTGCTGAAGATGTTAATAATGTACAGTTATCATTCAAGAGGTAGGATGGTCCTCTCCCATCAGCTTTTTGCACGAGCGTAGTGCAAAGCTATTGCATGTGTTCAAATGTTACCTGTACCTACACATATATTATAGTGCTCATCATTGGTTGAAAGTGTGCAAGAAATTCTTATTCTTTACCCAATGTCTCTATATAAGCTACATCATGCCAGGAGGAGAGCGAAGCCCTCCTCCTAGAAATGTAAAATCGGAAAGATTAAGACTTTGGATATAGCATACCCCTCCGGCATTTGGCCCTCTGAATCCCATCTTCGTAAAAACAGATTTTTCTTGCTGAATTATCATGCAAGTGTGAAGGAAAGTGAAAAGAAATGGATATGGTAATGAGTGAGTGTGGGAGTGAAGACGATAGAGACTAATGCATTTGACAAGAGTTAGAGGAGAAGACATATGCATTGAGAAATGCTGCATAGCTGGAGGACTGTAAAGTTTCCAATGGAAAAAAAATATTCATAGGGAAATTCAAAAGAGGAATTAAGCCTGTAATTTATCAGATACATTTATTTTTCTAATCATATTAAAATTTCCCAACAGCATTGGCAAATCACAGATATTTAGAGATTGTCGGAAATCAGTAGCCCTGTTGTGACTGGCAGAATTAGTGCAAACCACTCTGGCAGATCTTAAAAAAACACTTTCTGAGACATTATAAACAAATTTTTACACAAAATGGACAATGTCTAAACGGCCACTCCTGTAAATATATCTTAGGACCAATTTAAAGCTTATCTGAATAATACCTCAAGGTATTTAAAACTCTACTGAAATCTCTGGACACTCATAAATTAGTAACAAACCATCGTCCTGAATCTCACTCGTAAGGTTTCTAAACAAAACCAAGGGATTTAAAAAACAGAGCAGCATATGAAATTACA
>CM031965.1:26138880-26213880 GCA_018749465.1 Paracanthobrama guichenoti | reverse complement strand
TTATATTATATTATATTATATTATATTATATATTATATTATATATTTAATTACTCAAATTGCAACAGCTCACTAGAGAATATATATTGTGGCTCGTTGTAATATTGCAAAAACGTGAAAAAGTCACCTGGCAGACAATCCAGGTGATGTTTACAGCTCTCATCTGATGTAAGAGTAACAAGTCCAGTGCTGGGGCTTTTTGTGGCCTGTTTGTCAGATCCTGGATGGAAATAGAGTGATGGTCAAATGTTATTAGTAAAAATTGTAATTTACCAAAATAAAACAGACACAAAACATCTTAACTGAATTTGCATATTAGGGCATTTGGTGTTTTGAAAACTTTTGAAAACTTGGAAGAATTTGCCTAAACGTCCTAAATAGTTCATTCTTGTGGTCCCAAATGTAAAGCAAATACACATTAATTTGGTAAACGATTGAGCATATATTGCAAAACATGCACAAATGATCTCAGGTCACCAGTTGCAAATTCTAACTTTAAAACTCACAAACACAAAAGCAGAAACCATGTGTCTGTATTTGTAAGTGAAATATTGGTCTACCTTGCTTCTTAGAAAATCGCTTTTTATCTGCAGGCCTCATATATTCATAATCAGTCCAGTCGAAGAATGCCATGTTGAAAGTGGGTGTCACATCCCCACCTGAAACACTTCTGACCTGAAGTACAAAACAACATATTTAGTATTCATGTCACATATAAGGTATTGCAATTTAACTTTTTCATACGAACATAAATCACTTTGGACAATTGTAATCCTTTAAGGTTCAACAGAACAAATTATGGTGGTCTGTTATATCGTTTTTGAGCCAATAAACAAGAAATTATTTCATGTGTGGATTAAATTGATGGCATGAACCTATTATTCCTTATAACGAGGTCATTGGGATTCAATTTTATTAAGCCTGTTTCTAGACACTGATAGATGAAAAGCTGAGATATTTTTAATCAGTGTGATTGAAAATACCGAACTGCTAGATGATGGTTACCTGTGGTTTACTGGAGGGGGTTGGCTTTGTGAAGGGCTCCCCACCGACTGCCGCGGTTATGGGTAATATGAAGGAGCCAACAGTGGCTGCAGGGAACACTGGCTCTGTGGGACTCCCAAAGGAGTTTTTATTGAGCCTTTGATCAAAAGAAACTCTCCGTTCCTTCCCTGATGCCAAAGACTCTATGCGAAGAAAATACCAAGTAGATAATTACAAAATGGCAGGAGAGTTATAATGGAGTTTTACTTTGGAAAGTTTGAGGGTTTCTTTTTACCTTCATCGTGAGGAGCCCTAATGATGTGCCCTCCAAACACTTTGTGACTAGTGGGATGTCTCATTGCCTTCTCTGGAGTCCCAGCACCAGGAGAGATATTCATTTGCTCTGGAATTAAGGAATCAAACCCCTTGAAGGTCCTCTTTCTCGAGGTCATTACTCGTCTTTTATCTCCTGGCTCTATCTCTAAGCGGACGGGACTGAGGCCCTCCAGGTCTGGTCCTTCATTTTGGGTGTGGAACACAGTAATATGGGGCCTCTCTCTGAGCCGACCTGCTGTCATCCTCTCCTTGCGACCTCTGTGCTTCCTATGATGGCTGTGTTGATGTATGGATGCCTCTGGCCTAGGTGGGATAATGACATTGTCGCTGAAGATTTCCATGGCTGAATTGTGGCCCATTTCGGTGCTCAATGTCGTGGTCACCAAGTCAAGGAAGAGAAATGAGCCAAAATACCAACATAAAGCCACCATTCTAAGAGTAGAGAAGATTAAACATATAATACAGTAATAAATAATCACAAGTCATATTTTCTCATATATATATATATATATATATATATATATATATATATATATATATATATATATATATATATATATATATATATATATATATATATATACAGAAATCACAGAAATCCTCAGATAAAGTTTAAGATAAAGACAACATTTTTAATTTTTTTAATTATTTCTAGTCAGCAAGGATGCATTAAACTGATCAGAAGTTAGGACGAGTTTACAGTTTATGTTAAGTTTACAACCAGGGTTAGGTGCTTCTACATCAGTGTTATTAATCAATTCGCTCTGATTTTAGGGAAAGTTATGGGTAGGGTTAGGTTTAGGGTAGGGATCTGGTTAAGATACAATTTTTGAACAGGAATGCGTCTAACTCGACAAAATCAGGACGTGCAATCTATTCTACTGAAGCAATGTGTCACAGTACAAAAAAAAAAAAAAAAAAAGAACTTAGATTGAGTTACTGGCTTTGAGACAGCTAGATGTAGATGGGCAGAAAAATCCCTCTATTCACACATTAGATCTTCAAGAAACCACCTGGTCTCAAGCTTGTATGACTCAATGCAACCATAAAAGAAAAATGTTTTGAAATAAACCAAAGCAAAGCAGCTTGACAGACCATTGATGTTATGTTGCTCTTCTTTTTGTGAACATTTGAAATGCTTTGGGAGTCACGCCAGGCTCTACATTGGGTCTTTGACACAACTGGACAGTATTGAATATATGTTGTGCGAAGACTCTGCATAAGCAACGGTGTCTAGGCGACTTCAGAGATGTTATATTCCCTATCTGACTAATTACAATATAAAATTCAGACAGAAAAGCGCATTCGCTGGAACTGTAATTTTTGTAAGCATCTTAGAGATGAGGAAGAAGAGAACTGATCCAAGCCAAGGGATTTTTATCCTCAGAAAATGGATTACACACACTGAGCAGATGAGTGTGACTAATTAAACAAGCGAATTTAGCTTTCATGTACTGACAGACTAGAGTTGTGACAAATCCAACATTTCCCCACTGCGGCTGCATTTACATATATGAACTACAAAACTTGGAGATTTAACCAAGAGCTTATGATTTGGATGCTATAGATAAAGCCTGAGGATGTTGAAAGGTTTCCTGGAATATTATTCAGCTTAGTTTAACTTTTTTAGACGTTGGTGTAAAACCCTTAAGCTCTTATATGGCAGTATGCCACGCAAATACGTTTTAAATAAAAGGATTGATGTATTTTTACGAAAAATTTACACATTACAGGATGCACTAAAACACAGATAAAGTATATTTAAAACATTAGATTACATAACCAACATACCATAAAAAGAAAATGCAATCATTTGAAAGTTGTTGCAATAACACATTTCTCTTTGAAGCACAGCATAATGGTAATTTGCCAGAAAATGAAACAAATAATAACTGTCTCTCTGTATCCATATGCACTTAATTATTCAAATTCTGCATATGCAGCTGATCAGTGTTCATATTATCTTCATTAATTTCAGGATCCCATGCTGTGCACGCCAGTGCAGCGCAGGAGCCTAAAAATATCAAAGCTTCACCCCTCTTTTCTCATTAGTCTGTGTAAACAGTGACATGATTAATTCAATGGGGAATCTGGGCTTGTTCTTCCTTGTACAGAGACTCCACTTTTTTTACTTGAGTATAGCAAAAGTATTCAAAGCACCTGTAATATGCATATCATGCCATATATTTATCTAGCAATAAATAGTTTATTTTTTTAACGACTGCTGCAGCAATACCGCTGAATGCATATATACTAGGCTACCGCCAGGAATTAACACCTAGCCTACTAATCTTTAATAGTTTAAACATGACAGAATTGTTCTGCTATACTTAATAAAAAACAGCTTAATAACGACTAAAGAAGAACATTAAAAACATTCAAGAGAAAAGAATGAAGAAAGTGGTCACCTGTTCTCCGGTGTGTGGTACGTTATTTCTGGTTGCAGTCCACAGTGAGCGCGTGTGAGTTGTAGAGGAGATTGTGAGAAGAAGCGCAGTCGCGAGCTCTCTCACACTGAAGATTGCGAGTCACGGGCGTCGCCTAACCTAAATAGACTACCTAAACAAAAGAAGCGCTCTCATCTTACTGACTGAACCAGTGGTCTAGGTGTGACTGTGACTTTAATGGTGTAGGTTTTGGGAAATGTTTTGGTTTAATATTGTTACCCAGTGAACTAACATAGGCTATTCATGTTATTACACAGGCCTACTTACGTAGCCTACTTAATGTTCAATATAGTATATCTTTTATCAGATTTCATTCAAAATTTGTAGCTTATATAGGCCAATTAGTAGCCTAACCGCTGATCATTATCGTAAAATAAAGCCCAGCAGGATGTAGGTATAATAGTTAGGCTTGCCAATCCATGTATATGAAATTTTATCCATGGAGAGTTAAATATTTTATAACAACAATTAGTCTATTATTTTAATATAAAATAATAGTACGCCTATTTTACTTAAAATAGCAAAAAAACATATATATACAAACATATATACAACATACAAATATTAATTTATATATTATTGCTAATCCCCAGACTGTCAGCTACCAGACCTGTTTTCTCCTTTAATTCTCATCATTCTCCTCAGCTCTTTGCGTCTTTTACTGAATAGTTCTTGCGATATTATAATTTATTATTTCGTTTCATGTTTACACGTAGCCTACTAAAATAAATAGGAGTACTATCCTTCAGAGCCATTTATTTAAATTAATTTGTCAATTAATTAACAAGTCGCGAAATGTCACTAACTTTCGATATAATCAGAACGAGACCGCGGAGTAATACACGGGACATGCAAGTAGCTCCGGTATGTTATCTGACACAATACAAACATATTTGAGGGTTCAGTGCAATGAAGTATTACAGAAAGCAGTGTAATAATTCATAGTAATTACAGAAATTAATTAACACGAAAAGTGTGCAGCCTAGATAGCTACAATACGTGACGTATTGTAGCCATAGGCTGCACACTATTTCGTGTATTATACGTCTATAGCCTAACATCTAAATTAGCTATAGACTGTCACTGATCTGTGAAATGTAAAAATGCATTGTCCTGATCTCTGAAAACGCTTTATGTTCTGCACGGGTTAATTATGTGACACCGTGAGACACTGACACATAATGTCACTGTGCAGTCATGCACTGAAAGATATTCTGCACTACACATTGCTGTTCTATTCTGACCCGGTGCATTGCATTCTTGTAAGTGTGATTAAACTGGGAGTGGTTCATTCTCAGTACATCTCCCAGGGGTTTGATCATATAAAGAAACCAGGCCAGAAGCCCAGAAGCCCAGAGAGTGATTGGTGGATGACAGTAGTAATGTGGATTTGGAGGTTTTGGGGTCCAGTGGAACAGCAGTGGAATTAGTTGCACACATCTCCAGGGGAACACACGCGGGCTGCCCCTCAGCAGGAGGCAATAAATCAACCGCCCCTCCTGCTCCTGTTTTTTTAATGTAAGTGCATCACACACCGCTGAGATGTACCAATTTAGGCTCAGATCTGTTGAGCTTCACACAGTCTAAATCGCAATGAACATCAAACTGTAATAATTTAGGTTAGAATGAGATTAATTTCAAGGCCACTAAAACAAACTATATGTTGCTGTAAATGGAAGATTACCTAAATATAGGCTAGTAAATGCAAATGATTATATTCCCCAAATGGCCAAATTGTTAGGATCATAAAAGTTACATTTTAGGTTGCATGGTTTGCCATACCAAATTACAGCGTACAAAATGATTGAAATGGCCAATCAAATCAAAGAAGATAGAAATGTTCAGCGACCTACAGTATCCATACACACCATGAAAGAGAAGATTATGATGGTTTTTTTAATTTATTCAATCTTATTTTGTTCCTGGCCAAATGTTTTATACACAAATGTAAGTTTGGTAAGATTAAGCCTTTCTTCAACCTTTTTCTTGAAGATGGAAAACTCTACACTCTAAAAAAATGCTGGGTTAAAAACAACCCAAGTTGGGTTGAAAATGGACTAACCCAGCGATTGGGTTCTTTTGACCCAGTAAATGGGTTGTTTTAACCCAGCGGTTGGGTTAAATGTTTGCTTAAAACAACCCAATTGTTGAGTTAAAACAAACCAATTGCTTGGTTAGTCCATTTTCAACCGAACTTGGGTTGTTTTTAACCCAGCATTTTTTAGAGTGTATAGCCTATGTTTCTGATTCTTCCAATAAGAAAGCTGTGGAAACCGTAAATCTTTTTAAAAAGTATATTATTTAATTGCTCCAGGCATATAACAATTGTCATTCTGTATTTTGTGTTGAATAATTGGGTATAACAGGGCTAAAGGCTCCACGGGCCTAAAGGCTCCTTTGATTTTATTTTCCTCTAAACCACTAGATGGCACAAAAACTTGCCTCAGCACTTTCCAAAACATCCGCTTTTCAAGATGCACGTGGAAATTTGTCTGATCTTTGACGTGATCACGGAGATCACAGCGAAAAGTGGATTCTGCGCTCATTTGATCTAATATTTGATGTTTTTCAAAATGTTGTAGATTTAAGTAGCGAATACGAATTGCTAAAATTATTGAATATATTTTGAAACAAAGGTTTTGTTAATGTTTATCTTTTTTGTTATGTTTTAATTAAAGCAACAGTTTTACAATAACGGAAGAATATGTAAAAGTATGGTATTTGGGGTAAAAGGCCCCCCTGCTGTTGGGGCAAAAGGCACCATATTTAACATGATAATAAACATTTGTTGACATGATATGGTTAGATTCAGATTGTAAGTATATATTAAGTTGTGTGTCCACCTTATCTCTAGATAATCACCATATTTATAATGAAACCATCAGATTTAAAAATGTGATATTAATCATATCATATAATAAAATATAATTTATTGTCACTACTGTAAATCTACACTCACCTAAAGGATTATTAGGAACACCTGTTCAATTTCTCATTAATGCAATTATCTAATCAACCAATCACATGGCAGTTGCTTCAATGCATTTAGGGGTGTGGTCCTGGTCAAGACAATCTCCTGAACTCCAAACTGAATGTCAGAATGGGAAAGAAAGGTGATTTAAGCAATTTTGAGCGTGGCATGGTTGATGGTGCCAGACGGGCCGGTCTGAGTATTTCACAATCTGCTCAGTTACTGGGATTTTCACGCACAACCATTTCTAGGGTTTACAAAGAATGGTGTGAAAAGGGAAAAACATCCAGTATGCGGCAGTCCTGTGGGCGAAAATGCCTTGTTGATGCTAGAGGTCAGAGGAGAAGGGTTGACTGATTCAAGCTGATAGAAGAGCAACTTTGACTGAAATAACCACTCGTTACAACCGAGGTATACAGCACAGCATTTGTGAAGCCACAACACGCACAACCTTGAGGCGGATGGGCTACAACAGCAGAAGACCCCACCGGGTACCACTCATCTCCACTACAAATAGGAAAAAGAGGCTACAATTTGCACGAGCTCACCAAAATTGGACAGTTGAAGACTGGAAAAATGTTGCCTGGTCTGATGAGTCTCGATTTCTGTTGAGACATTCAGATGGTAGATTCAGAATTTGGCGTAAACAGAAAGAGAACATGGATCCATCATGCCTTGTTACCACTGTGCAGGCTGGTGGTGGTGGTGTAATGGTGTGGGGGATGTTTTCTTGGCACACTTTAGGCCCCTTAGTGCCAATTGGGCATCGTTTAAATGCCACGGCCTACCTGAGCATTGTTTCTGACCATGTCCATCCCTTTATGACCACCATGTACCCATTCTCTGATGGCTACTTCCAGCAGGATAATGCACCATGTCACAAAGCTCGAATCATTTCAAATTGGTTTCTTGAACATGACAATGAGTTCACTGTACTAAAATGGCCCCCACAGTCACCAGATCTCAACCCAATAGAGCATCTTTGGGATGTGGTGGAACGGGAGCTTCGTGCCCTGGATGTGCATCCCACAAATCTCCATCAACTGCAAGATGCTATCCTATCAATATGGGCCAACATTTCTAAAGAATGCTTTCAGCACCTTGTTGAATCAATGCCACGTAGAATTAAGGCAGTTCTGAAGGCGAAAGGGGGTCAAACACAGTATTAGTATGGTGTTCCTAATAATCCTTTAGGTGAGTGTATATTAAATTATTATGGGATCTCCTTCAATGGTTTCAGAATCTTTACTTTTTTAAATTATATTGTTTCTATATTTTTCAGATATATTTCTATATTAACATATTTTAATGACAGCATATTTATTGATTTATTTTATTCATCAAAATAAACAGAAAATAGTTCAAACTTTGCTAAAGTGATTGTTTTGAACAAGTATTAACTTAGGCATTATTAAAAACATATTATTTTAGCGAAAGTATTTGTATTAATACTGTGTGCCTTTTGCCCTGTGCTGGCAAATTTTTCTTAAGGTGTGCCTTTAGTCCCATTGTACCCTACTACTAATAATAAAAAACTCAGTATCCAGTGATGCAAACTACTCAACCTTTTTCTGAAATGTCACCGTTTTGAATTGTTATTCATTTGCTATTATTTGCATGATTCATGTAATTCATTAGTGAAACAATGACCAATGTTCAAGACATGGTAAAGGCATTTCAAGCTCAATATAATGTCATTGTAGTGACTCTTGGGGAACTCAAGATGGCAGTACAGAACAGCTTGTGTGCTACTGTATAGTTTTGACCATAGATATGTATGGTTTTGACACTCACTGAATTCACACATGACTATACAACTATGGGAAGTAAAAACTAAACACACTGTTTTACTTAAGAAGTTGTCCCGATTGTGCCCCTCAGTAATATATTGTGTGAATGGTAGCATTTATAAGCATTATTAACCTTTGTTAGCCTATATACATGGCCATGTTCATCTTAGTTCATAGGTACATTAATAACAGGTACAACTCTTGGTATTAAAAGTAGTAAATGTCGAGATTAACATTAATAAATGCTGTAGAAGTATTGTTGTTAATCTTAACTATATCAATAATTGAAACCTTATTGTAAAGTGTTACCATGTGAATAATAGTCTAGAATAAAAGTAATACACATGAGATGGATTTATAAGAAATACTTTATTTTCATCAAACATAAATTTGTTTAATTAAATCATCTTTTTAAATTTGATTACTCTGTATTAATCAAGACTGACATAATCTCTTGCATAAACAACATACAAGATATTCATTTTTATTAAGGAATATAGTCTTAAGTTTATCATTCAACATTCATGTTGAATTCTGAATATATATATATAGTTGATATTGCAACAAAGATCCATTTCTGGACCAATACACATTTTTTCCCTCAGGGCAGCATTCATTTTGATTTAAATTTCGTCTTTACAAAAGACTTTTCTGCATTATGCTGCTGGGAAAAAAATCAAATAAGATCGGAGAATAATGCTTCGATTTCAGGTAGACAGAGTGAGTTGTTCAGTTCAACACTTCTGACAAGATTTGGCAAATACACACCCATCTCTTTCATGGCACAGGTTCTTGTCACTGCTGAATACACAGAGGAGCCACATCTTCTGCCGAGTCTGGGAATAAGCGAAGTGTCTCCCTCGAATACTTGGAGTATCCATTGTGGAAGAGCAAGGTCTTCTTTGGGGTGAAGAAAGAGACAGTTTTTTCCCAAAGGTCAGTGGGAGAGACGCCGTTGTGCAGCCGCTGCTCCAGAACACCCATCATCTGCTCTACACCATCTGAGCATTTCCTCTCCAGACTCATCATTTTACACCTAAAAGACAAGGACACATTTACATGAGTTACATTCAGTTTAGAAATTAGATTATAACTGTTCCAGAACTTTATGTCATGACTTATGACTGTTAACTTACGATTTCTGCAGATCTCTCATTGTGAAGGACTGGGCCGTTCCTCAATGTTTACTGATATACATTGATTTTTCTCTTCCCTTTGGCTTGCATTTATACACAGCCTGGCTAAATTTAATGAGATGTAAGTTCTCACACTTTTTAACCAATCAGGAAACTGCAGTATGACAATAGTGCCAGGGTGGATTGTTTAAATAAATAATGGCAAGGCCCTGAGAACCAACTGAGCAGGTGGGAGGGAACTCTTGTCTTATTTCGTCTGTCAGTCAAGGATTGAGACGCTGCTAAAAGAGCAGCATTGAGCCTGTGAATTAGAATTGGCCTCATTCATGTTGTCAGCCAATAATATGTGGTGGGAATGTGCACTTAAACATCTGTCCGAAAAGCAAAACTCAGCCTGAAAGTTGACAGCAAAGAGAAAAATGTTTAAACATTTAACATCAACTTTACTTATTTTACACATTAAAGATCAATTTATTACCAATTTATTTATTATTTAATATTCATACTTATGTATATAAATATTTATTATACAATTATGGATTTTTATAACGCCAAAACAAACGAAACCCAACTTAAAAGTTGATAACAAAGAGATTAAAGTTTAGACATACCTATTTATAAAGGCTATATATTTAATATAATAAAAAAATTAAACATTTTTCTCCTTTATTTACTTATTGATTATTTATTTGAGATACATATTTATTTATATACATATTTATGAAATATACAATGATGGATTATATTGCTCATAGATCTAAAACAAGCAGCATAAAAGGTTATAAAAGATTAATGTGAAGATATTTAACATCAAATTATTGATTTATTGTACACATTAATATCAATGTATTCTTAATTAATTTATTAACATTCACATTTATTTATATAAATATTTTGTAAATATAAAATTACCAATTTTTTGTAAAACAAGCAAACCTCAGCTTAAAAGTTGATAGCAGAGATGAGTTTATATTTAAGATAAATTCATCTCTATTATTTGTTCATTTATGTAAATTTTTAAGCATTAAATACACTTTTAATTATTCTATTTATTATTTAATATTCATATGTATTAATATAAATATGTATTAAATATAAAATTAAGATTTTTTTAAACAAGCAAAACAGCTTAAAAGTTGGTAAAGAGATTAATGTTCAGAAATGTAACATATTTATTCAGTTATTTACATATTTATTTATTAAATACACATTAAACTAATTTATTCCTATTTTATTTAATATACATATTTATTTGTATGAATATTTATCAAATATGGATTATTTTGCTCATAGCTCTAAAATAAGTAGGTGATAAATAATGAATATGCATACATTTTACAAATTTATTTACTATTTTTATTTTATTATACACATATTTATTCATAGAATTTACAATCACATTAAACATGAATTCTTATTTTTATTTATATACATATATCTTTTTAAATATATAATGAAAAGTTATATATGTTAAAAGTTAATAAATGCTAATAAAAGCATGAAAGTGTTATAAATATCATTGAGATGAATTTCTAAATTATGACAATTTTGTTTGAATAAGCAGATGATGTTATCTGACACGGCCTATGTGGTAGACACCATGGAGCTGGGACGCTGTTGTTTAAGGCTGGTAATTGAATGATGGCTCCAGATGGCGAGCCTGGCTGCCTGGGGGTGCTGTGAGAACAGTGAGAGCTGGGCCACTCTGACATTGTGTAATGAGCCACGCTTTCTTTTATCAGTCGATCAGCGTCATTAATGAATAAGTGTGGGAAGCCGTGGTGCACCAGCGCTCCCAGGTTCTCACTGCTGAGAGTGGAGTGTGGTGTGAGAGTCGGCCAGCAGACAGCAGGCTAGACAGCTGTAAATGTCTTAAGTGTGTGTAAGGAGAGTGTGCCAAGACAGAAGTGTGCAGCTCAGACCTCGGAGCTGAGAGGGAAACTGTACACACGTCATAGATTTGCTCTTTACTTTGCTAACCATTGTACAATATAATACACAAACTTTCTCTGAAAGCAGATTAAAGATATATATATATATATATATATATATATATATATATATATATATATATATATATACATGTGTGTGTGTGTGTGTATATATATATATATATATATATATATATATATATATATATATATATATATATATATATATATATATATATATACTTTTGTTTTGTTTAATTGTTGCTTTTATGTAGAACATGTATTAACATCTTTAAATAAATGTTTGTGGCACAAACACACAAATGTCCTTTAACTTTGAATAACTTGGAAACCATACTGAGGCTCATGTCTAACTCTCAAGAGACAACAGGATAATTTTGGACTTTGTGTGAAGGACACAATAAACTGTGCTTTAAAGACCAAAGCGACTTGCAGCCACTTAGATCACTTTACGAGGTCACAAATTTCCCACATTCACAGGCCACTATCTGAATCAGTCTTCATCCCTCTGAAAACACCCCTCCACCTGCTCCCTAGAGATGTGCTCATTGTGTTGGGGCAATAAGGGCTTCAGCCGCCATGTGTCAGCCTGAACGCTCCCATTGGCTGCAGACTGTGAGAACCTCCAGCAAACTCCAGACTCACACATTCATATGGAGATTTGGGAGTATAAAAAGATGAGAGAACAGAGCGAGTTCAGCACAGCTCAGATCTGATCCTAACGGAGAACCGAACACAAGACACAGAGCCATGGCTCCTACAATCACCGGATCAATCATCAGCAGAGAACAACTTCCACTCACAAACAAGGTACACATTCAACATTTGACATCGACTCTACTAAACCATGTATTCTTATGAAATGTCAACTAAATGACTGATGGATGAGTGTTTCTAAATGCCTGTTCTTAATGTTTCCTCAGCTGAGAAAGCCAATAGTGGAGAAGATCCGCAGAGAACGCATCAACAGCAGCATTGAGAAGCTCAAGTCTCTTCTGGGTCAAGAGTTCCTGAAGCAACAGCCCGACTCCAGACAGGAGAAAGCTGATATCCTGGAGATGACGCTTGATTTCTTGAGACGCTCCCAGAATCCCTCGGGCTTCTCTACGGCAGCTCATGACGGACACTCCAGATGTGTGCAGGAGGCCGTCAGCTTCCTGTCCCAGTGTCCAGTGCAGACTCAGTCCCACAGAAGACTGCTGAAGCACTTCCTGCACATGCAGCTGTCCACAGAGAACAACACACGTGTGCTGCTGCCTCATCAGCTCCATTCACCAGACGCAAAGAGCGGCAGCAAAGAGGAAACTCTGGCGCTCTGGAGACCCTGGTAGAGCCACCAGGACCGTATGATTTATCAGACAGAATTCATAATGCCAGTCTAAGATTGGCATGGACTGTAATTCTAACGTAGGAATTGATTTCCGCCTCTGCAGCTTCTGCAGGATCTTTAATCTGCTTTCAGAGAAAGTTGGTGTTTTATTGAAACTGTGTGACCGGTCATATTTGATCAGAATGTACTGAATCATTTACTGCGTAAAATGATTATTACATTTGTGAAAAATACGATTCAAAGTATTTGGTCACAGAAATGTTAAAGTCTGATTCAGACGTTTGAGCTCTTGTAGGTCTTTCACCCATATTGGGTTTATTCTCTCTGCATCTAAAGGATGATGATGCTGCTTTCATTGACTGAAAGCTTTTGATAGTATTTCTGTTGTTTGAAATGCATCTTATGCTTCTCTTGTTACATGAGGAACATTTCCTCATTTGAAAGATGTTATTGTGTGTTGTCAGCACAAATGATTGTTTTTAATGTTTGCATGTGTTTACATGAATGAGACATTTCCTGTAAAGGGCAGATGAATATTGTCACTGTTAGTGAATGAACTTTACCTTTTATATGCAGTCAAGTTCTTACCTTCTCTGAAGGTGTCTTCTGTGCATTGCTTCATATTGAAGTACAACTTGAAAATAAATTTGAAGAATATAATCTGTACAATGTTTTCTTCATCAGTCAAATTAACTAAATAAATTACAGCACATTTGCACACTATGAAGATGTTTTAATTGCTGTTTAATCAGTCTGCACATCATTCTTCATTTGCCGTCTATAATAATGATTACATTTAACCTTAGAATATAATTTGTTAAATTCTTCATCAGTCAAGTTCTTTACAAGTCAAATTAAATCACACTCAATACGTTAGAATATGATAGTTTGATTTGCCCTGTCCTTGGCTTTGAGAGCTCAACATATTACAAAAGATTATGCGTATTTGGCGTGCTGTCCGGGGGAGGGCTCAGGGCTCCGAATTTTTGCCCAAACCCAGAGTGTCCCCCCCCCCGTGATAGAGATAGTCTAGAACTAGACTGTACTGTATTATGGATTGTGTTGACGGCTAATAAGAGTATTTATTAAATCAAAGTGAGGAGTGGTGGAGGGATGCTAAGAAACTGTCAATGAAAGGAAGGTAAGTCAGCTGTATATATACACACCTCCTGTCGTTGATTAAATTGATTAGCTTAATGTGCTCCACTCGTGTTTAATTAGGTTTAATTATCTGAACGTGCTCTTCCCGAAATTTGTTAATAAAACATCACTTGGTGAGCCAAAAGGTTGGTATAACAGTGTAAAGTTGTAAATAATGAATTATTGGAGTTGTAAAGTTGTAAATAATAATTATTGGAGTATGTTTTACAAGTAAATTCCATTTCAGTATTTCTATGCAAAGATTTATGTTCAATGCGGTAATTTGTAATTTCATTTTAATTATTTGTGAAATTTACTAGCAATTACTTAGTGAAAATTGTTTCAAAGTAAATCCAATAATATATATATATTTTAGTGTAATTAAGTTGTTTTTCAGTGTATTAACTTGAATGATTTGCAAACTAGACCTGAATAGAGACACTATAAACTTTCATATGAATCTGAATATATAGTATTTAAAGGTAAAGGTGTGAAGCATGAAGTACAAACTGACTAAACAGCAATTTGAATAACTTTTTAAGTGTGCAAATGTGCTGTGATTTATGTTGTGTTAATTTGATGGACAAGGAATTCAGAGACAACAACAGATTATAGGCAGAAAATATATTCGAATTTATTTTCAAGTTGTACTTCAATATGAAGCAATGCACAGAAGACACCTTCAGAGAAGGTAAGAACTTGACTGCATATAAAAGGTAAAGTTCATTCACTAACAGTGACAATATTCATCTGCCCTTTACAGGGGAAATGTCTCATTCATGTAAACACATGCAAACATTAAAAACAATCATTTGTGCTGACAACACACAATAACATCTTTCAAATGAGGAAATGTTCCTCATGTAACAAGAGAAGCATAAGATGCATTTCAAACAACAGAAATACTATCAAAAGCTTTCAGTCAATGAAAGCAGCATCATCATCCTTTAGATGCAGAGAGAATAAACCCAATATGGGTGAAAGACCTACAAGAGCTCAAACGTCTGAATCAGACTTTAACATTTCTGTGACCAAATACTTTGAATCGTATTTTTCACAAATGTAATAATCATTTTACGCAGTAAATGATTCAGTACATTCTGATCAAATATGACCGGTCACACAGTTTCAATAAAACACCAACTTTCTCTGAAAGCAGATTAAAGATCCTGCAGAAGCTGCAGAGGCGGAAATCAATTCCTACGTTAGAATTACAGTCCATGCCAATCTTAGACTGGCATTATGAATTCTGTCTGATAAATCATACGGTCCTGGTGGCTCTACCAGGGTCTCCAGAGCGCCAGAGTTTCCTCTTTGCTGCCGCTCTTTGCGTCTGGTGAATGGAGCTGATGAGGCAGCAGCACACGTGTGTTGTTCTCTGTGGACAGCTGCATGTGCAGGAAGTGCTTCAGCAGTCTTCTGTGGGACTGAGTCTGCACTGGACACTGGGACAGGAAGCTGACGGCCTCCTGCACACATCTGGAGTGTCCGTCATGAGCTGCCGTAGAGAAGCCCGAGGGATTCTGGGAGCGTCTCAAGAAATCAAGCGTCATCTCCAGGATATCAGCTTTCTCCTGTCTGGAGTCGGGCTGTTGCTTCAGGAACTCTTGACCCAGAAGAGACTTGAGCTTCTCAATGCTGCTGTTGATGCGTTCTCTGCGGATCTTCTCCACTATTGGCTTTCTCAGCTGAGGAAACATTAAGAACAGGCATTTAGAAACACTCATCCATCAGTCATTTAGTTGACATTTCATAAGAATACATGGTTTAGTAGAGTCGATGTCAAATGTTGAATGTGTACCTTGTTTGTGAGTGGAAGTTGTTCTCTGCTGATGATTGATCCAGTGATTGTAGGAGCCATGGCTCTGTGTCTTGTGTTCGGTTCTCCTTTAGGATCAGATCTGAGCTGTGCTGAACTCGCTCTGTTCTCTCATCTTTTTATACTCCCAAATCTCCATATGAATGTGTGAGTCTGGAGTTTGCTGGAGGTTCTCACAGTCTGCAGCCAATGGGAGCGTTCCAAAGGCTCAAAGGAGCAGAGGGCCGCCACATGCTAAATGACATTCTTATTGCTCAGGAAATAATGAGACATCTCAGGGGAGCAGGTGGAGGGGTGGGTGTCGAGGATGGAGAGTGTGTGAGAAAGTGGAGTCCCCTCGTTTAAAGCTTTGCTTGTTGTCTGACACTGGGGTCATTTATTGACAATGCACGTGCCATTGTGCCATGACTATCTTTTTAGTGTCATTTAGATGTCCCTTTTCAATAAAAACCAGTGATTCCTATAAGTATGCCGATACCTGGGGGCATTTAAGCAGGTTCTTGGAGGTACTTGAAAAGATTTTGATTTTACTTTGTTAATATAGCATAACAAATACTCTTAGTTCCTTTCAAACATAAAAACACAATGCTTACTTTAATAATATTAGTGACTTTAACATTATCAACAATAATACTAAATAATATCAGTCATTATTAATTAATATAGGAACACATTTCTGTTTTGTGCTGATAAAGTGATACTTGAGCATTAGTGATGGGGCTTTGAGGGTGCGTTATCATTTGAATTAACATTCAGTACCATTTTCCCCCAAAATTCATACTCTTATTCAGCAAGTATGAATAAATTGGTCAAAAGTGACAGTAAAGACATTTATAATGTTATAAAGCATTTATTTCAAATAATGTTTTTGAACGTTCTGTTAATTAAAGAATCCTGAATTTTTTTTTTTTTTTACCAGTTTCCACAAAAATATTAAGCAGCACAACTGTTTTCAACATTGATAATAAGAAATATTTCTTGAGTACTAAATCAGCATATCAGAATGATTTCTGAAGGATCATGTGACTCTGAAGACTGGAGTAATGATGCTGAAAATTCAGCTTTGATCACAGGAATAAATGACATTTTAAAATATATTCACATAAGAAAACACTTATTTTAAATTGTAATGTTTCACAATATTATTGTTTTACTGTATTTTTTTTTTTTTTTTTTTTAAATGCAGCTTGTGAGCATAAGTCTTCTTTCAAAAACATAAAAAAATCTTACATACCCTATTTTGGAAAGTAAACATTAATCACACAAAAACAAAGTTGTGTAAGACTATATGAGCTGTATCTGCATAGGAAAAATGCAGGTACATTTTGCAATATATATATATCTCACAGATTATGGTCATATTTTAACATACATCATCTTCCATGTTCATAATGCTGATTTCAGGTCAAACCTTGGTTTATAGGTGAAGTTTATGAGTGTAAAATTATTTAAACACTGCCAGCAGTGAAATACTGATGAGTAAGCTTTTGGAAAATGTGATAAATTTAAAATAATGCATTTTCAGTTTTTGATGAGACTATTCATATATACTTAACTCTATTAAAAAAAAATATGTAAGATGTATAGAGTTAAATAAAACAGAACACTGAACAAGAACGTTGATTGTACAATTTATTTGTCATAAGCAATATGATTACTGTTCTTCACCTGAGCAAACTGGACAATGAACATTTGCTTCAGCTTTGAAGGACCTTCATGCTTTAAAATAATAAAGCAGTAACATATGCAAATGCATCTTTTCACAATCGTGAGGAACTCATGGTGTAATGTTTGTACTTCCTTTGAACGAGGAAGAAATGGACAATGTCACAGACATTTCAAATTCAATTAGTAATCAAAAGACAATGTGCAAGGTGCAATGCAAGACACCTTCAGAGAAGGTAAGAACTTGACTGCATATAAAGGTAAAGTTCATTCACTAACAGTGACAATATTCATCTGCCCTTTACAGGAAATGTCTCATTCATGTAAACACATGCAAACATTAAAAACAATCATTTGTGCTGACAACACACAATAACATCTTTCAAATGAGGAAATGTTCCTCATGTAACAAGAGAAGCATAAGATGCATTTCAAACAACAGAAATACTATCAAAAGCTTTCAGTCAATGAAAGCAGCATCATCATCCTTTAGATGCAGAGAGAATAAACCCAATATGGGTGAAAGACCTACAAGAGCTCAAACGTCTGAATCAGACTTTAACATTTCTGTGACCAAATACTTTGAATCGTATTTTTCACAAATGTAATAATCATTTTACGCAGTAAATGATTCAGTACATTCTGATCAAATATGACCGGTCACACAGTTTCAATAAAACACCAACTTTCTCTGAAAGCAGATTAAAGATCCTGCAGAAGCTGCAGAGGCGGAAATCAATTCCTACGTTAGAATTACAGTCCATGCCAATCTTAGACTGGCATTATGAATTCTGTCTGATAAATCATACGGTCCTGGTGGCTCTACCAGGGTCTCCAGAGCGCCAGAGTTTCCTCTTTGCTGCCGCTCTTTGCGTCTGGTGAATGGAGCTGATGAGGCAGCAGCACACGTGTGTTGTTCTCTGTGGACAGCTGCATGTGCAGGAAGTGCTTCAGCAGTCTTCTGTGGGACTGAGTCTGCACTGGACACTGGGACAGGAAGCTGACGGCCTCCTGCACACATCTGGAGTGTCCGTCATGAGCTGCCGTAGAGAAGCCCGAGGGATTCTGGGAGCGTCTCAAGAAATCAAGCGTCATCTCCAGGATATCAGCTTTCTCCTGTCTGGAGTCGGGCTGTTGCTTCAGGAACTCTTGACCCAGAAGAGACTTGAGCTTCTCAATGCTGCTGTTGATGCGTTCTCTGCGGATCTTCTCCACTATTGGCTTTCTCAGCTGAGGAAACATTAAGAACAGGCATTTAGAAACACTCATCCATCAGTCATTTAGAATTTCATAAGAATACATGGTTTAGTAGAGTCGATGTCAAATGTTGAATGTTTACCTTGTTTGTGAGTGGAAGTTGTTCTCTGCTGATGATTGATCCAGTGATTGTAGGAGCCATGGCTCTGTGTCTTGTGTTCGGTTCTCCGTTAGGATCAGATCTGAGCTGTGCTGAACTCGCTCTGTTCTCTCATCTTTTTATACTCCCAAATCTCCATATGAATGTGTGAGTCTGGAGTTTGCTGGAGGTTCTCACAGTCTGCAGCCAATGGGAGCGTTCAGGCTGACACATGGCGGCTGAAGCCCTTATTGCCCCAACACAATGAGCACATCTCTAGGGAGCAGGTGGAGGGGTGGGACAGTGTGTGAGAAAGTGCAGCCCTGTTGCTCACCATTAGGATTAATTGCTCACAAAAGCACGTGCTGTTTATATAAAAGACCTACATTGAAAATAATAACCTTAAAACAAATCTCACCCTGTAGGAATACATTTCTCCCTTATTTTTAGAATTTAGAGAAATATTAAACATAACTCATAATATTAAAAATGTCCAATATACAGAGTACTGAAACAGAAATTTTAAACTTTATACTACAGCCAATAAATAAGAAACTATTAATCATTAATTAAATTATGTTTTTTTATTATTATACTATGGCAAAAATATTTGGAAAATTATAGTTTTACACTTTTATTCTGTAGTGGGACAAACAAGCAAACATATGCCCAGCATCTCAATTAGGGACAGTGTCATAAACACCCCTGTGAGGCTTCTATAGAGTCCCTTGACAACATGCCTAATTGCCTGCAGTAAGGCACACTTCTATTCATCTCTGATGAATGGACAGAGTGTGGGAAAGTTGTGGAAAGTGCAGTCCCAGTCCTGCACTACATCACCTTCAA
Source organism: Paracanthobrama guichenoti (assembly GCA_018749465.1). Lineage (NCBI taxonomy): Eukaryota > Metazoa > Chordata > Actinopteri > Cypriniformes > Gobionidae > Paracanthobrama > Paracanthobrama guichenoti. The sequence goes on along the minus strand of CM031965.1, from coordinate 26,194,129 downwards.
GACTTCATTGTGATAGAGGACATCTGAACTACCAACCTGTGGCACCTTAAACCAGAAGCTATTGAGCAAAGTCTTTGGCAAAACATTCAATGTGCTTTTTGAATTCTTGAACTTCATTCAGTTATTATAGAAGAATTATGGCATCTGAAACCATAGGGTTCTCTTGGATATTTTTCAATTACACTTGCAAACAAACAAAACATTTTACATTTTAAACAATACCTTTATAAAAATTAATGAAACAATTTAACCAAAAGAGTTCAATCTTGATTCTGCACTTAATAGGTCACTAATCAAATAAACAAATTGCCTGATGACATTGCTCAATTAAATAACAGACAGAAGATCTAATCTGGAAAGACTACAAATCTGCTTTAACCAATTCAACTCTGCGCCCCACCCGTGGGTCCAATATTGCATCATCAATAATCATTCAAAACATGCTGAAGTGGTTAAAAAAAAAAAAAAAAAGCAAAGCAAAATAAAAGCATAGTAGTCTCAGACGTATGTTTATTAAGAATGGCACATGCTCTTTTACAGGTTTCTAAGCATCAGATGAGATTTCAAAAGGAATCTCCACTTTCTCACAAACTTCCTCCCTGTAATACACCCCTCTCCACCTGCCTGTCAGAGAAGTCTCATTGTTTCCTGTGCAATAAATGCCTCACTGAGCATGTGGCGGCCCTCTGCTCCTTTGAGCCTTTGGAACGCTCCCATTGGCTGCAGACTGTGAGAACCTCCAGCAAACTCCAGACTCACACATTCATATGGAGATTTGGGAGTATAAAAAGATGAGAGAACAGAGCGAGTTCAGCACAGCTCAGATCTGATCCTAAAGGAGAACCGAACACAAGACACAGAGCCATGGCTCCTACAATCACTGGATCAATCATCAGCAGAGAACAACTTCCACTCACAAACAAGGTACACATTCAACATTTGACATCGACTCTACTAAACCATGTATTCTTATGAAATGTCAACTAAATGACTGATGGATGAGTGTTTCTAAATGCCTGTTCTTAATGTTTCCTCAGCTGAGAAAGCCAATAGTGGAGAAGATCCGCAGAGAACGCATCAACAGCAGCATTGAGAAGCTCAAGTCTCTTCTGGGTCAAGAGTTCCTGAAGCAACAGCCCGACTCCAGACAGGAGAAAGCTGATATCCTGGAGATGACGCTTGATTTCTTGAGACGCTCCCAGAATCCCTCGGGCTTCTCTACGGCAGCTCATGACGGACACTCCAGATGTGTGCAGGAGGCCGTCAGCTTCCTGTCCCAGTGTCCAGTGCAGACTCAGTCCCACAGAAGACTGCTGAAGCACTTCCTGCACATGCAGCTGTCCACAGAGAACAACACACGTGTGCTGCTGCCTCATCAGCTCCATTCACCAGACGCAAAGAGCGGCAGCAAAGAGGAAACTCTGGCGCTCTGGAGACCCTGGTAGAAGCCGTTCTTATGTTTTTAAAAGACAACATTGTGAACTACAACAATTAACTCTGTTATAAGAGAACATGTTATTTTATATAAACCTCTTTCATGAGAGGATAATTGCTTGTATTCCTACATCTAGAATTCACTGTATTTTTGCCAATGGCAAATCAAGCTTTAAGCTAATTGAATCTGCTATGTTAGCAACTACATATCTCATACTGAGGTGCAATATTTGTATTCTATGAATGTTCCATGTTTCGGAATAGATCCAATTGATCTTATGATTTATATTAACTTCTTGTTCTTTTTTTGAACATTGTATTGTTGGTGTTGTAGATTTTATATAATCAATGACTGACAAATTCTTTTATAAAGATTATTTAGGTAATTGTGTTTTAAACAATTGATTTGTCTAACAAATCAAGCACAGTTGTAGCAAAACAATGAAAACAATGTACTGTGAAAAAAAAAATCACGACATGAAGATGCTGGACATAATCTACAAATCTTTTATAAAAACAATAAAAATCTATTTTACATCAAATGTTCTGTGGCAATGTGTTCATTCTTTAAAAAAAAAAAAAAAAAAAAAAATTGGTTGCACTTTATTTTACTATGTGCACGTACAGTGTACTTACCTAAGAAAGTAATGGATAATATAAAGTAACTATATGGGTTAAGGTTATGTTTAGTATAGTTATTACCCAGTTATCGTAATAACTATAATAGTATGTACATGGGGAACAGGAAAGTAAAATAAAGTGCTACCAAAAATTTGGTAACTTTATTTCATGCCCATTACACATCTCACATGTATCTACTAGTAATAACAGTAAATTATGCACAATTCCAAATCCTAACCAATTATATCTTAAGTACTAAATACATATTACATATATTATTATGGAGTGATGCATGTAATATTACTTAGTACTTATGTGTAATTACAATGTAACAAGGGAACTAAAATAAAGAGTAACCAAAAAAATCAGATACTACTCAAGTTCAAACAACTTTTGATGCATTCCAATATCTTTTAATTGCATCAAAGGGTTTCAATTACATATTTTGATAATTATGGAATTACAGCGCAGCAGTGATTTTCTTCATCAACTCAAGCAACTATTATCTCCTGACAAGATACCTTAAAGTCTATTAGATAGGTGGTATCCCGGTCACTAAAAAGTGATATTCAACTTCAAGTAAATTTAAGGTATTAAAAGGTAAACTGATAATTCATAACCAATTTTTAAGAAATATTATGCTTAGATGCTTCGCCCTGAACAAAGGAAGACAGTTAAAGAGATTTATGCAAATGATATTAGCAGATATATTTTATTTAATTTCAATGACATCAGTGATTGGTGCATGTTGACTGCCGCAACCAATGACACCTGCCAAGCTTAAGTAAAATATTTAAATTAGTTTATGTGTGTGTTATAGGGGTAAAAATGTATGCTTACATTATGCATTTAAATAAATTAATAATACATAAACTTTAGTAGAATTTCTCATTTTGATCTGGTTTGAATCCTGGGAAAGTCCTAAAAGTGTTTGAGCAGTGTCTAAAGTCCAGATGGTCTTTCTACGTCTTAGGTCCCCCCTCTAATAAAGAGAGTTCAAACACCGTAACTAATGTTATGTGTAACAAGACACACTTCTTTTGTTCCCTTACTCTGGGCAGTCAATGAACAGACTGTGGGAAAGGAAGACAGGCCTCTCACACACAACTCATGGGAACCTCAGTGAAAGCCCAGTGCCTTCTGTCTTCAGGCCTGCTGCTACAGGTGGTTTAGGACAGAGGAATCACACAAACAAAACACTTATCCAATTCAACTTAGACATAGAGCAGCTTCATATCTGCTATAATAGAGACATTTAGTGCTAAAATGTCTGAAAATGCCATAAGGTGGCGTGTATGGTAAGACTTTTTTTGCTCAACCACAAGTTTGATTTCCCGAGATTGTCTGTGCCACTAAAAGACTGTTTGCGTTACAACAAAGATGCAATTAACATTTTCAATGGGGCCATTAGTGAATTGTTTGCACTCATCAGATTAGAGCACCCCGGATAGTGGGAATGTCCTCAAACAAACTCACAGTATTTTACGAATATGTGAAAAATACAAGCAAACACAAACACACAGACATGCGCATACAAACTATAAACAAAATAAAAAACCATTGAAATAACAAAATACAAAAACAGACTTTGCCAAGACAATATTTCTTATTTTCATTTAGTTTAACTAGAAGTTCTAAAATAAACTAAACACTAAAACTAATAAAAATGGATTAAAACAAACGAATAAAAAATGAAAACAGAAAATATAAAAATTTAATAATTCTAAATATTAACAAAAACTATAATAGCATATCAATGATACTAATGTTCAACAGTTTTCACTTGAAATCAAAGAATAACTAATGTACCACCAAAACTATCAGTCAAGTTAAAAAATAAATAAAACTGCATTATAGTTACATATTGTTACGGATTTGGTGTGGAACAAACTCACGAAGGCAAAGGAGAAGGAGAACTTGGAACTTGGAACTTTAATCATAAACTCGGGAAACAGACAGGGAAAACACCAACATACATGAACGAGAACCGATAAACACTAAGGGCAAACAGAGGGCTTAAATACACTGGGGAAACAAGGTGATGACTAGACTAATTAACAGGACACAGCTGGGACAAATGAACTCATAATGAGGGTGACCATGGAAACGCAGGAGTGGCGGGAAAACTGAACAAAGGAACATGTGACAGGGGAACACAACATGTAACACATATATAGTCCAGTATTCATATTTAAGAGACAATGGACTATAAAACAAAGCATATTTTATATCTTGTGCGAATGAAAAGGTGAATGCTGTTTGCACATTACACAAACGAGGGCATTGCTGTGAGAAGTATGTTTGCTAAAGTGTGTTCTGAGGGACTTCCAAGCATGTTTGTCCAATTAGAACTCAGCATTAATAACCCTTATTCACCTGCTCGTTCTCATTGCACTTGGTTGACACAGTGAAACACTTTACTTACGTGCTTGATGTCTGTGACATTGTGACTGTCTTTCCCACAGTTGTGACAATGGTAGGCGAATTCTGTCCCTTTTGGCGTCTGCTAGTCGTGTGATCGGGGCAGTTGAGGAGCAGCAGCCGCAGCAGCAGGAACAGGAACAGCAGGCCATGCCGCACAATGAACCACTCTCACTCCTGGCGCGTGCTGACCGTGAAGTGAAGACATGTAGGCTATTAAATAAGCTTAACTTTTTAATCAGGTTACAACATTAACTAGCATTATTTCGCCTCACAGAAATAGCAGGACTGAGAATGTTTTTTTTTTTTTAGGAAGATTATTCAGACGTTCTCACGCGTGCCTTCACAGCGACACGAGGAGTTCCGTAATCTGGCACGTGGACGCGACTGTTCTGTCACATTTAGCGGAGCAGACAGTCACGTTGTTAAAAGTTATCAAAGGAATATTCCTGGGAACGGGCTCAAATCTGTGTTTCCAGCTGTGTTTCTCGTGCCTTTGATGTTATGTCGCAGACAGTTTTAACCACGTGCCATTGTCGCAAGTAGGTGTTGGTCACGCTCCTGGGCTTTTGAGAAACAGCCCTAGGCATAAGATAATAGCATGTTCTACACAATAATAGCCTATAATAATGATCCAAAAAAACAAACAAAAAAACACTTCTGTTTTTTTCTTTCTTTCTTTTTCTTTCTTTCTTTCTTTCTTTCTTTCTTTCTTTCTTTCTTTCTTTCTTTCTTTTCTCTTTCTTTCTTTTTCTTTCTTTCTTTCTTTCTTTCTTTCTTTCTTTCTTTCTTTCTTTCTTTCTTTCTTTCTTTCTTTCTTTCTTTCTTTCTTTCTTTCTTTCTTTCTTTCTTTCTTTCTTTCTTTCTTTCTTTCTTTCTTTCTTTCTTTCTTTCTTTCTTTCTTTCTTTCTTTCTTTCTTTCTTTCTTTCTTTCTTTCTTTCTTTCTTTCTTTCTTTCTTTCTTTCTTTCTTTCTTTCTTTCTTTCTTTCTTTCTTTCTTTCTTTCTTTCTTTCTTTCTTTCAAAGAAATAGTTTATAGAATATATTTAGGTTACAAAAATAGCATGTCAAATCATTTGATCAAGATTTCTTTTTTTCAACACTGGTCAATTTCTGTATTGAATACACAAAGTATGAATTAGATGCATGGCCAAACATATCAAATAGGCTAAGTGTTGTCATGCTTTACTTTATTGCATTAAAAAAAAACATGTGCATATATTATTTTTCATGACTGAAAAGTTTCAGAGACGAGGCTTAAGCTAGTCCCAGACTTTAACTGAACGCAACTTGCACTGATATATCTTAAAATATGTCAGTGCCATTGTTTCGTCTCAAGATGCACAACAGAATTTTTTTTTTTTCTTATAGGCCTGTTTACAAAAGCTACTTAAATGTCCTAATGAACTAAGGCCTAATCCTGGCTTAATCTAAGCCTTATCTGTGAAACCAGGCCATGGAGTTTTAATATTTCGGTGACACAAAGTATTAATGCATGCGCAAACATCAGTTATGGTTCATCAAATATATTTTATTTAAATCTTTTGTTTTCTACCAAATGCATTTTTGTAAAAACAAAGTGCATTTGAAAACCTGCATTCATAATTTTCTGAAGGGCCAAATTCCTTCACTGAACCTCTAAGAATGGCGTCCCTGATACCTTGGGAAACATTCCTCCAGTGGAAGGCGAGCGGGCATTTAACCATAAAATTAATGTCCTCTATTGTTGTGATGAGCCGGCCCTCTGGTCTCAGAGTGTGGGAACAGTAACACAGCACAGGCCACATGGCTTTGTGATGGTAATGCTGCTGTATAAATACAAGGGGTTGCTCCTCAAAGAGGCTCACAAATCTTTTTGCCACAGAAGAAAAGCAAGCTGTTTCAGCACGGACATGGCACCACATTCAGCTACACTCTCGTCTTTTGACCATCTTCGCTTCAGTGATAAGGACAAAATAAAGGTATGTTTAATTTAAATGCAGTTTTCAAAGCGTTTCACCCAAAATTTGAATCCGTGTACAGTTTGAAAAATGTTCTAATAAGTGTTTCCATTTGCCTTCAGCTGAGGAAGCCAATTGTTGAAAAGATGCGCAGGGACCGCATCAACAGCAGCATCGACCAGCTCAAAAGTCTCCTGGAGAAGGAGTTCCACAGCCATGACCCCAGCACCAAACTGGAGAAGGCCGATATCCTGGAAATGACAGTCAGCTTTCTCAAGCAGCAGTGGAAGCAGCAGAAGCTCTCTCAGAGGGACTATAATGAAGGCTACTCTCACTGCTGGAGGGAGTCTGTCCACTTCCTCACTCTTCATTCCACCAGAGGAGGATCTGGCCAGGAGCTCCAGCACCTCCACAACGCCCAGCGAACGAGCTCCGCTATTGGCTCCCCTCCAGGAGAACCCTCGTCCAAACTGAGCACAGCTGGTTTGCAGCAGCCTGACAGCAGGAGAGATGGAGTCTGGAGACCCTGGTAGAAATGCTGTGAACTGTAAACCCTGAGGGACAGTAGTATTAACGTCTCTCATAAAAGTAGGAGATATGCATTTCCAAATTGTATGTTGTGTCGTCATATTGATTGACAACTTTAGACAAACATGTGTTTGTCAGTGGAAGGAGGATTATTTATGTACAGCCTTTTCTGTATTAATAGCTCTTAGTGTGATTTTTATCATGTTATTACTGAACTTTTTTTGTATGCATATTTAATTGAGGTTGACTCCAGTGGAGTTTTATGTATCAGACCTTTGAACTGATATTGTACTTATAAGTTTTTCAGAGTATATTTCTGTTTGCACTGATAATTCTGCATTGTTGTTTAGGTAAGGCATGCATGTTGTACCTTTGATAAAGGATCCAGTTCGTTGTCTTGACCAATTACTTTTTATATATATTATATTCTTTGCAAATGAGCTCTTACATCAAATATGTCCTGTTAATAAAGTTCTACATTTTCAATGAATGGTTTTAGGTGAAGATTTAATCAGTGTTTGTATGTTACAGACCTCTGAACTGTTCAAAGTCAGATTGTATTTTTAGATCCTGTTTGCTTAAGCAACTGGAACAATATATTTAACCAGTTGCTTAAATACAGAGTTGAGACTATAAATTAACTATGGTTAAATTAAAATGATGTTAACAAGTTAGGGGATTACAAAAAACTTCACTTGTAGTTGTAGCAATGGGCTGGTCTGCTATGCAAGTAGCTAACTGATTATCTCTCAACTTGTGTGAACCATTTTACTTCTGTAAATGTATAGGTCTGTCAAATAAGGTGTTCCAGAATTATATATAATAAAATATAAAAAATATCACAGCCTAAAACTTACAAAATGGCTTCAAGTGAGCTAATTTTGTTATTTTGCTTGAATAATAAAATTTTATATGATATGCTTTAATTATACATCATGCATATGCATTATTTTAAACTCTCAAATAACTCTAGACTATATGTCTATATTATGTTTCTACCATCACAGATGGGTAATGTCAAGTAAGTAGGCTACAATTACACAGCCTCCCTCTACAGGCACACGTCTATTGTTCTCCCCTCCTGAGAATATCACACTCACAATGGAAAAGTAGTGTGGGAAACACTTCCATGCTCCCAACTCACACGTTCCGGAGTCAATGGAGATGACCTCCCTAACAACAGCAAGCCTTTCATAGGCTACTATCTTTTCCCAGGGGCTCGTGAGTGAGTGAGTGAGTGAGTGTGAGTGTGAGTGTGAGTGTGAGTGTGTGTGTGTGTGTGTGTGTGTGTCTTGAACATTAGTGAAAAATCAGGAGAGCTACAGAAGAGTTTAAAAGTCTACATGGAAAATCTGGGATTTAGAATTTAATTTCAACATGGTAATAAACAAAAAGTTTTAGGATTTTGAAGAAAAAAAAAAAAGAAGAAGAAATATTTCAGATTCTGTACTATTTCTAAGTCACTAATCAAAGTACAATTGTTCACGTGACTCTGTACAGACGGTTCTTCCCTGAAAGCTCAAGATGCTCTTTGGATCATCTCAAATCATGCTGGAGAACATGATCATCAGATTTAACACAAACTTTTGGAGTTTAGGGGAGAGCGGGGCACAACCTAACACTTTTTGACTTTCTCAGATTGTGTAAATCCACTTGGGGTTCAGAGTATTTATTTGTTCCCACATTCATTTCCCAGATGTCTATTATAAGTATGTGGTTTTGTTTCATTAATACAGTGTATACTTTTTTCTTGATTTACCCTGAAAGAATGGAAGTGAAATGTGACAACATGCCCCATAGGTGGGGTACATTGGAACATGTGAGGGGCACATTGTAACATCACCAAATGACAGCTTTAAATGTTACCTGATATAGTCAAAAAATATCCACAACAAATTAAAATATTTTGTCAATAAAATAAAATGATTAATTAAAAAAAAAAAAAAAAAATGACCAAAAAAAAAAAAAAAAAAAAGAGTTTGACAACAAGTAGTTATAATACATAATAATAATGAATCATTTCTGAACATTGACTCAGTCTTTATTCACCCTTTTCTCATGGTTTCTCAAAAGAATTCATAAAAGTATAAAATATAATAGCATATTTCTAATAGGGGCACAATGTAATGCAATGTGACAACATGCCCCACCTGCACAACTGGGATTTAAACCGCAGCTCGTGTCTTCTGTTAGATCAGCATTAAAGAACGATCTCAACTGTTAAATAACAGATATAAGATATAATACTTTTGCTATGGTTAAATAAATGTTCAGTGATATCTTCCAAAGATTTCTTAATTTTGGCGCATTTTTTCCCTCTAAATAATGTTGATATGGCAACTAGTAAATGCACAGTTTCGTCATCCTCACGTGATCGCGCTATTCGCCATGTATTCGCTTTGCGTGTCAGAATTATTTTTTACGTGCAATCTATTCAATTACACTTTTAAATGCCCAGTCATACAAGTAATATAAAGATTACAAATTACAAATAAAATACGGTTTGTACGGTATAAAAACCATTACGCCTATGGAATTTCCCCATAAAACATGAAAACACAACGCGCGCGCGTGTGTGTATATGTTTTAACTAACCACCAGATGGCGCGGTTTCCCGGAACAGTCAGGAGAAAGCCTCAGTCTCCGCCTTACAAGACTGAGTAGTACTACAATAAGGTTAACAGGAACTAGCAATTAGCAATGAAAAATACTTCTAAATTATCCAAATATAAATCCAAGTATGTGTGCAGATACAGGAAATCCAGGCAAAAACACTAATCCAAACAAGGCAGAAACAAACACAACAGTTTTAATGTAAAGACAACAACCAACAAACACAGGAGTATGTATGGGCCTATACCATAGATAGACTGTAAAAAAAGAAGAAGAAAAGAAGGTATATACACAAAATAACAAGGGACAGGTGAAGGTGATTAATTATCATGGAAACTATGGGAACAAACAAGGCAGCAATGGAAGCAAAGGAAACAAGTCAGGGGTGAAACACTGAAACAAGGGGAGCAGAAATACAGGTGCTGGTCATATAATTAGAATATAATCAAAAAGTTGATTTATTTCACTAAAGTGAAACTTGTATATTATATTCATTCATTACACACATACTGATATATTTCATATGTTTATTTCTTTTAATTTTGATGATTATAACTGACAACTAAGAAAAATCCCAAATTTCTCAGAAAATTAGAATATTGTGAAAAGGTTGAATATTGAAGACACCAGACTCAGCTGATGAACTCAAAACACCTGCAAAGGCCTTTAAATGGTCTCTCAGTCTAGTTCTGTAGGCTACACAATCATGGGGAAGACTGCTGACCTGACAGTTGTCCAAAAGACGACCATTGACACCTTGCAAAAGGAGGGCAAGACACAAAAGGTCATTGCAAAAGAGGCTGGCTGTTCACAGATCACATTAATAGAGAGGCGAAGGGAAGGAAAAGATGTGGTAGAAAAAAGTGTACAAGCAATAGGGATAACCGCACCCTGGAGAGAATTGTGAAACAAAACCCATTCAAAAATGTGGGGGAGATTCACAAAGAGTGGACTGCAGCTGGAGTCAGTGCTTCAAGAACCACTGTGCACAGACGTATGCAAGACATGGGTTTCAGCTGTCGCATTCCTTGAGTCAAGCCACTCTTGAACAACAAACAGCGTCAGAAGCGTCTCACCTGGGCTAAAGACATAAAGGACCGGACTGCTGCTGAGTGCTCCAAAGTTATGTTCTCTGATGAAAGTAAATCAGGTCCCAGAGTCTGGAGGAAGAGAGGAGAGGCACACAATCCACGTTGCTTGAGGTCCAGTGTAAAGTTTCCACAGTCAGTGATGGTTTGGGGTGCCATGTCATCTGCTGGTGTTGGTCCACTGTGTTTTCTGAGGTCCAAGGTCAACGCAGCCGTACACCAGGAAGTTTTAGAGCACTTCATGCTTACTGCTGCTGACCAACTTTATGGAGATGCAGATTTCATTTTCCAACAGGACTTGGCACCTGCACACAGTGCCAAAGCAACCAGTACCTGGTTTAAGGACCATGGTATCCCTGTTCTTAATTGGCTTAAAACTCGCCTGACCTTAACCCCACAGAAAATCTATGGGGTATTGTGAAGAGGAAGATGCGATATGCCAGACCCAACAATGCAGAAGAGCTGAAGGCCACTACCAGAGCAATCTGGGCTCTCATAACACCCGAGCAGTGGCACAGACTGATCGACTCCATGCCACGCCGCATTGCTGCAGAAATTCAGGCAAAAGGAGCCCCAGCTAAGTATTGAGTGCTGTACATGCTCATACTTTTCATGTTCATACTTTTCAGTTGGCCAAGATTTCTAAAAATCCTTTCTTTGTATTGGTCTTAAGTAATATTCTAATTTTCTGAGATACTGAATTTGGGATTTTCCTTAGTTGTCAGTTATAATCATAAAAATTAAAAGAAATAAACATTTGAAATATATCAGTCTGTGTGTAATGAATGAATATAATATACAAGTTTCACTTCTTTTGAATGGAATTAGTGAAATAAGTTAACTTTTTGACCAGCACCTGTACACTTGAAAATGAAAAGTTAGTTTCATTAATGCATTAACTAATGGGACCTTATTGTAAAGTGTTACCAGTTTACCCATATTTATCCTATATTTAGACTGTATTTACTGATAACTTTGGGCCTTACGATTTACTAAAGACAAACAGGACAACTGAAACAAACGCCATCTGTCCTCGTATCTGCAAAATTAGCTGCCCAATTAAATCTTTTCTCAGAACTGTTTTGAGTGAAACTGAGCACCCATGAGAGCGGAGCACATGACAGATGTTCACGCAGGGCAGCTGAACTGGTTGCTCTGCCCTTTTGGTAACCAACACAATTAGGCTTTCTCTGACGATCTGCCCACTGGCTACGCATATGCCAAAGACAGTCTGAGTATCGGCTGCTTCTAAAAGGCTGAAACTGGGATTATGTTGCTCTGTATCCTATTGTTAGAAGGCACTACTGGATTATCCTAATGTTGATAAAGTCTTATTTGCTTTCACTGCTTTGACATGGTGTACATTTGAATGCAATTTTGGAAGTGAGCTGTTGTGTTCATTTGGGGTTTTATCAAGATTATGTACACCTTCGGCAAAAAGTAGCCGCCGAGAATTCCTAGCACACTAAAAAGAATGGCGCCTACATTTAGGGCCATGGCGAAGCTCCCTCTGGAAATGCAGTAAGCTGTAAAGAAAGTGATCCAAGAAATCATATATATCATGAGACTAAATGTAATGCATTTAGCCTCATTGTAATTGGCGGGCAGATCTTTTCCCATGTAGCTCAGGCAGAAACAAATTAAGCTCAACACACACACAAAAATGAGCTCGGCGAAGGCCCCGAGAGACAGAGTCTTACTGCACTCCAGAACGATGCTGTCATGGTAGAAGTCATAGTCCTGAGATGGAAAGGGAGGGTCGAGGAGCATGCGAATAAGAGAGATGAAGAACTCCACCACTGTCATGATGAGGATGAACATCTCAGGGCCTCGCTTCCTAGCCCAGGACTCATAGAATCTTGGCAGCTTGGACGACCATTTAAATATACAAACCACCTACGAAGAGAGAGATTCATGTTGTGTTATGAGAACTGACAAGTAGGAATGTTATTTATTACGAATGTACAATGTTTTTGGTGACTATTTGAGTTAATTTGAGTTAATTTAATTGTTCACGCTCATTTCCCCTATTTTTACATTTATGACCATTCAATAATAATTTGACACTGTTTGGTAACACTTACAATAATCTTTTATTTGTTAACATTAGTCAACTACATTAGTTAACTACAAAAGTCGTTATTGTTCACTTTAGTTAAAGCCACTATATGTAGTTTTTTGCTGCTAGAGGTCGCCTACTCAAAACAAAGGCGTAGCTTGATGGTGCTTTGATTTCACAGAGCTTTTATTATGCCGCAGACGAGTGCTTCCGCTTCCACTCATGCGTATGTGGGGTAACACAGCGCTGTTTTATCATATTAGATTAATTTGAGTGTGTTGAAAGTTATGTTATAATGCTACTCTGTGCGTTCGCTCGGCGGCTACTATGAGACACTTGTTGCACACCGCAGTAAGTTAGATCAGTATTAGGCATGGTAAAACATGGTACATGTGGTAAATCAAGAAAACAAGATTTAACCACTGATCTATAGATCAGTGGATTTAAACAATAAGACTAATTGTTGAGCTATATAACAATGATTCATTTTCTGTCGACAAATGTATCCAAACAGTTGCTCACCCGTCTAATAAAACACATGATATATTAAAGCTTCTTTGGTGTTTCCATGGAAATCGAGGGTAACGCGGGTATGATGTCACTGATTGGAGACACACATTTGTCCTGGTTAAAATGGCTTATTTCTCTGGATTTAAACATTTTTGGAAACATTTGGGATAATGCAAGTACACAAGTCAACAAAATATATAACATTGTTCTAGTGGTTTTTGGATATTTTAAATCCAAAAATCTTACATATTGTGCCTTTAATGCACTGTGAACTAACATGAACAAACAATGAACAACAGTACTTTTTAATCAACAAACATTAAAAAGATTAATGAAAGTTGTAAAAAAATATATTACTCACTGTTAGTTCACGTTAGTTAATGCATTAACTAAATGAGACCCTGTTGACAAAGTGTTACTCACTGTTTAATGTAATCTTTGGCAAATCTCCAAACAAATATTAATGTTTCAAACTGTGCATTATAATGTTGTGTTGCCTTAATTCACTTGTAGCATTTAAAACCACTTATTTTTAGATATTTACACAAAATACAAAGTATTGTAATATCTGCTATTGATCGTGTTTAAATTGGAAAAATATTATTGTATAGGCTATAATTTTTATATTGTGCATCCATAGTATTTAAGAGTAAATATATTTGAACAGAACTGTTTCACCCAGTATATGTTAATATTTTGATTTAGCTTTTATTCTTATATTTTCAGAATATTATTTTATATTTTTTAGTTCAAGTTTTAGTAAGTTTGTTAGGTGCTAGGTGCTTTGTCATGTTTTAAAAAAAAAAATTCTATTAACTTTTAACGTTTTAGTTCAGCTTATTTTATCAGTTAGATGTCAAGATAGCATTTATAATTTTCAAACTATTTTTAATCCTTTTAGTCTTAGTTAACCATAACACTGATTTCACCCTTTAAACCTTTTGTGCTCTCTTTCATCATGATGTTTTGTTATCTAATGCATATACATTCAACTTAATGTAACAGAAATGAAATAGGTGAAGGGTAAATCAGCTAAAGCCATTAACCTCTTCACTACCTCAACAACACGGGCAAACATACCTGAAAAGAGCGCACGGTCACACACGCCAGGCACACGGTGAAGCTGATGAAGAAGAGCGGCTGTTTGAGGACGCAGCCGATGGGGGACGGTCTGCTGAAGTGGCACAGTGTGCTGCAGGAGGCCATGGTCAGAGACGCCAACATCAGCAGACAGGTCTTCCCTCCGGCCGACTTCACCACAGGGGTACCGAGGTTAAACAGGAAGATGAGAGCTGTGCCCAGGGTGAGGAACAAGGTCACACCTAGGTATATGAGCAGGGCAGTTGTGAGCGGAGTGCCCCACGACAGGTACAGCTCTGCCCTCTTCTCACATGTCTCACTCTCTGCTTCAGACCAGTAATCTTTGGCACACGCTTGACAGCTAGTGTAACCTATGAGGACACATGAAGTTAAGTTAGCATAAGAAACTTTCAAAATGTTTCATAACAAGGCTACATTATATCATTTAAAGGTGCACTGTGGAATTTCAAAGTTTCAAAGCAAATATTGCTTATATGCTTTATCTACAGATGACAGATTTCTGAAGTGCTCTTAATGATGTGAAATGGTATATTTAGCTTTCTCGTTAACTAACAGAGCAATGTTTTGCTAGTATCCCAGGGCCACAGTGTTTACACAATTAAAAATGGAATATTAATACTTGTCTATGCAAAAACTGGGACTTGAGAAAGGATTTTAGCTTTAACGGGATTAAAAGCATGGGAGTCATAACTGAAGAAAATGTGCCATCTGCTGGATATACTGTGAATAACATCCTGTGCGGTCATTCTGCTCATGTTTCCCCCATTAACCACTCTACTGTATATACTTATACTTGATAATTATATGATATTTAAGTTGTTTTTGAACCAGTTTTGTTCAGGAAGGTGGCAGGAGGGCATGCCATGCAGTCAAAACAACACTTATGCTGTCCGGTCATGAGCTTTCTGTGTCCGTAGGGACACTCTGGAGAACAAAGTGACTCGGGAACCTGGACAGAGCAAAAATATTGTTATTATTACTACCAGTACCATATATGGTACCTTATTTTAATTATATTTACTCCATTAATGCAATCATTTCACTTTTTTCCATAATGATTTATTTGTTTGTTTCTTTGTCACTGCTTTTGTTGTGTATAGAAGCTGATGGAGATGGAAAACAGTTTGGAAGCATGTACACTATTGTTCAAAAGTTTGGGGTCAGAAAGTATTTTTAATGTTTTGGAAAGTCTCTTACCAAGGCTGCACATATTTGATTAATACATACAGTAATACAGTGATATTGTGAAATATTATAATTTAAAATAGCTGTTTTCTATTTTTATATATTTTAAACTGTAATATATTGTCGTGATGGCAAAGCTGTATTTTCAGCATCATTCCTCCAGTCTTCAGTGTCACGTGATCCTTCAGAAATCATTCTAATATGCTGATCTGATGCTCAAAAACATGTCTGATTATTATGAATGTTGAAAACAGTTGTGCTGCTTAATATTTTTGTGATACCATGATTTTCAGTATTTTTCAAGATGAATAGCAATTTTGTTTGAAATAGAAGCAATATTATAAATGTCTTTAATGTCACCTTTGACCAATTTATGCATTTCTGCTGAATAAAAATATTAAATTCTTTCTTTCGAAAAAAACAAAACAAAAACAAAACGTACTGACCCCAAACATTTGAACAGTCGTATGTTATACAGGGCCAGACAACTGTATAATGCATATAAGGAAAGATACAGACTTACCTTGGTTACAGGAGACACCTGGCCTGTCCATTGAATCTGAGAGGCGTCTAACTGAAGATCAGTCGGACCTGGACTGTAACTTCCCACCACTTTAAATGACCACTGGCCATCCGTCCATATCCATGTCACAATATCATAACCTGTAGGTGGGTCTCCATTCTCATCAAAATAAAATGATGTGTTTCGAATTGAAAACCGAACTCGTTTCAGCTGGTGAAATACCTGTGGGATTTAAAGAAAGTCATTATTTGTAATGATGTTCAACACAATTCACAACACACACCGCATGTGTGCGATATTATTATTCTAAAAGCATTCACCTCCCATGGCTGCACCTTATATTTCTGACAATGTCCAGAGTCACAGCGCAGGATGTCGTGCAGCGCATGAGCCACTGCGTACACGGCCTTATACACGTTAAAGGAGGAAACAATGTCATACTGCGAAAAAGAAAAGCCTTTAATCGCCATTTCATAAAGGTCTGTATTTTGCATACAAGGGACGCTAAGGTTGAACGGACTGTTTAGACCAATGTCTTTAAGTCCAGGCACAGAAAGCCTTTCAAAATCTTCATACCCACTGAATTCAGTATATTTGACTGCAACACCGAGGACAGTCCCTATCGTACTGATCCCTGGGATGTTGCTCACTGTTGACGCCACCGACCAGTCCTCTGTACCAATCCACACTTTGCCGGTCACGTTTTGGTCAATAACAAAAGGAAAGAAGCCAGCGGCCCGCCTCTTATTGGCAAAGACAACGATAGTGTTGACTTTGGTTTTGATGATGTTTTTGACCATGTCTTTCATGTATTGTTTCGTCTCGTCAGATACAGCGGGTATCACGGCTTGGTATGCAATACATAAATTGTGAAGTGAAGCTTGCTGGGAAAGGCCTTGCATTCCTTGTATACCGTATGAGTTGTCACTACCGAGAAGGGCGATCCAGGTCCAGTTAAATCTGACCAGAATCTGTATCATTGCACTGACTTGGTTCTTGTCACTGGGAATGGTGCGGAAGAAAGCTGGATAGAGAACTTTGTTGCTCAGCAATTCGTTTGTGGCCTCGTAGGAGATCTACAAATACCAAAGGAAAAAAAAAAGTGAATGCATAAAATTATACATAATTAGCCAATGGATAAAAATATATAAATGTCTCCAAAATAATTTAGAAACAACATAAAGACAGTATATTTTAAATATTTGTTTAATGGTATATTTTTACTAAGCACTGAATGAAGGACTGCATCACTGATACTGATATCTCTATAAATGGATTTTTTTCTTCTCAATTTTAACCATTTAACATCGCAGTAAAATTGAAAGGTATCCTTGTTATTTTTTAAACAATCTTCACATAAACCCACTGTAATTGATGTCACATTTAGCTGTGCCTTCAATATAATACTATATCAGGGCTCAACTCAAAGGTTTTTTTCTACTGGCCCAGTCTGGCCGGTTCAGATTTTGACCTGCCCTGTTGTTTTTGACCATGTAACCTTGTAAACAGTGCTTTAAGATTTTCAGGTCTAACCGGTAAATATACCAGGAAATTTAATAACCAAACACTTCATAAATCCTTATTAAAGCCTCAAGTTATTCAGTGGAAGGCAGGGAATTTGTTTGTTTGTCTATTGTTCTTTGATTAACATTAAATGACAGACAGCAGCGGGTTTATGGACCCTCTTCACAGACTGTGATCATTTTTCAACATCATAGATCTGTGATATATATACGCATATTTAATATATATATATCAACATCATAATATCTTGCATAATATATTTATATATATATATATATATATATATATATATATATATGTATATATATATATATATATATATGTATATATATATATATATATATATATATATATATATATATATATATATATATATATATATATATATATATATTTTTTTTTTTTTTACATGTATGTACATTTATAACACTATACTTTGTATTATATTACCTTTGCATCAAAAAAAAAACTAGCTAACGCTGCTGAGGGTGTTTCTAATACAGCGGCTGTGGGAATGCTGGTAAAATGTACATATTTTCTCTTATTACTGCCGTTATCAATCTATCTCTATTTTTTTCCTCTTTTTGGAAGTGGTGAAAATTGTGGAGTTTTTCTTTTGCTATTTGAGCAAATAAGAACCCAAAAAATATTTTTAATGTAGTCTCTCATTCGCCGCTATAGAACTTTACCCAACTATGATGACTTCAGCTTCTATTAGGCTGCTGTCACTTTAAGACCTGACACAATTTGATGCGGAATCTGACATCCAATTTTCTCACAACTTTTTACGCTCATTTAACACTCTTTAACTAGTTTAAAAGTACTTGAATGATAGCGTGATCATATTACTAAAGGATGACAGAAAGAAAAGAAAAAAAACATGCTGCGTTAAATATTTTTCAAAAAAATTAAAATGTTAATTTTGACATACTAAAAACTATCTAGCATGATGAGATGCTCTCTGTGAACAAACACCCGAAATGCATGCAGACTGCCACTTCAGACAGCGTGCCAGTGCCGCATTGAATTAACTTTCATGCTTGAACTGACAAAAACACATCAGTGTACGTTTTTTTTTATTTGAAGTAATTTGATTGTTTAGTTTGCCTTGCGTCCCATTAGAATACATAGAGAGCAGGTTTATGATCTATACTGGGACCCGCCATCAAGAGCGTTGACAAATATCTGGTTGACAAAAACCTGATCTGAACCATGTTTTGAGGTGTGGTAACCGCATAGAATAAGCGAAATATTTGACTCCGGCTGTTGAATTATTGGAAAATAATAACGCAATAACGCTTTGCGTCGCGGCCACATTGTGCAGTGTGCAGTATTTTTCTAATAATTCAAACGGCCTGTCGTCAATTATTCCTTACTTGAATGAATGATAGTGTGATCATATACTGTTTTGCAGACAAAGGATGACAGAAAAAACAGATGCTGTGTTAAATATAAAAAATCTAATTTTTACATATATTAAAAACCTGAACTAGTGACCCTGTACCTGAGGCACCAGGAATGCACTAAGAGCAGCGGCTGGTGTAAAAGAGTATGAACTACTGTCAGGACCGATGATTGCCACAGAGCGGCTGTCCACAGCTGAACTGTGGTACTGCTGGGTCAGCAGATCCAGGGTGGCCAGATTGCTGGCTGGGAGGGAGCATAAGTCATATGTCCGGTAGCCCAGCGTGACCCCTGGAAGGAGTTGCTTATTCTGGGTGCCGTTGTTAATTTCGTCCACTGCATATCTGAAGGCCTGCACCAGATGATAGCCATGCTTGTTGGTCAAGCCTCTAGGAACAAAATAGCAGACAAGCGTGATTTACATTCTGTACAATGTGGTAAAATGTCTGAGAACACTATTTTACAACTTTTTAAATGGCAAATTGTATTATTTGCACAGCATTTTTTTTTTTTTTTCATGGATCAAAAGAGAATAAAATACATGCCTGCAGAAAACACTGACATTATCATAGGTATGGTACAAATGGAATATGCAAAGTACAATAAAATGACATTATCGGGTTTTTTTTATAATAGGCTCAATCTTACTGTGTGCAGTCAGTCAGGTAAGGTGTCGATGGGATGGTGGACTCGGAATTATGGAGAGGGAACCAGCCAGAGATGATATAATCCCCTTGAAGGTGAAGCCCTCCACTGTCACTAAAGCTCAAGAGAGAGACAAACACAAACCAGACCAATATCTTACCCATTCTACCTCTGATAGGAGTTCTTCAGACACATTTAAGCTTATAAACACTCTTTTCACACCAGCCCACTGTTTGTTTCTCCATACTCTGTTGGTGGCAAGGATTTGCATGCGATGTGTAATTACCATGGAAAGATGTATTTGCCTGGAGAAATTTGTTACCAAAGTGTGTAAATGTTTGTACTGCGATTGTAAGTAAAAGCACACATAGGCAAATGTGATGCTGGACTAACTAAAACTTTTGTGTCATTAGATATTTGCTAACTATAAAATATAAAACTAAATAAAATAACTGCAAATGAAGCAGCCTGTATCATTGTTTTTAAATGATTTTTTTAAGTGCAGAAGAATCAGATTAGGGCACCAACTATGATGTTATTACATATCCAACAGTGCTATGGTAGTCTGACACGAGAAAATGACATTTAAACCTGCCGTATTTCAAAACACTTTTGCTGTAATATAAATATAGCCGGTTAATAAAACATCTAAGATAATGGATAAAAACTGCTCAAAACAGTTCTCTTTAAACATTATACTTCTATGCTGTAAAGAGAATGTGACACTATAAGGACAGTCTTCATCTGCAAAACAAAACAGTATTTCTGAAGAAGCGTGACTTGTGTATCACCGACTGAACCAGTTGGAATGGATTTGCCTCTCTCAACATCATTTTCCCAAAACTGACCTATAAAATAGACCACAGTTTTCATTTCTCTTCTAGAGATATGCTCAAACACAACCTCGACACATATGCAACAGGCAAATTCATGTAAAATAAGTGAGAATTGCTCAATCATGCAAAACCAAAATTTCCTTGTGAAATCTGTTGGGAAGCCCAAACAACATTCATTGTCACAAATAATGATATAATGAACCTTGCATGCCGCAAAGCAGAATAGAAAGTTTAAAAAGTAGATTTCGGATGAAAAGTATTGTCATGAAAGTTTTATTTTATTTATTTAAAACCAGCATAAAATCAGAGTACAATTACATAAGACTTGCATAGTCCTCCAGATTTCCAAAAACAAACCTCTCGTTTCCAGACATTCCCAGACATGCTGTTTTCAGCTCAAGATCAGTCAGCTCATTTATTTAGTATACAGCACAAACTAATACATTTTATTAGAATGGCCCACATTTAAGGCAAGAAATATTAAATCATAAATTGTATCAACATATAAGATCTGAATGGATAATATAAAAATACGGAATGATTCATTTCCATTCATAAAAAAAAAAGGCAAAAATAGCAAACCATAACCTCCATCACCCAGACACTGTTTTTCAACAATCGATCATTAATTTATCTGTAATAATAAAATAAAAGTAATAAAAACAAACATAATAAAAGTAAAACAAGTAATATGCTAACATGAACATCCTTTTAGTTTAAAAACCTAATTATTCATTGTACAATAAAAGAATTAAATAATGAATAATCATTTATATTTTATAAACAACATCTTCAATAATAAGCCAAAAACATGGGGGTGGGGAAGGGTCATTCTTAGGAAGTGATGTCATTAGTGTGCCTCCCATGACTTATTAATGATATCGAACAGTCACATTAAACAATTAATGTGACTGTTTGTAACTCAAATATGTATTGTTTTTACTTTAAATAAAACTGTTTGAATTTTACAGGTCCCCATTTATCACTATTATACTGTAAAAAAAAAAAAAAATCTTTAATTTTATTGAAATGTAATGATAATTTTCTGTCTTGTGATATTTTCTTTTTCTGACAAAACATATTAGAGTTATACTAAATATACAGAATCCACTCAGTTCTCTAAGTACATCAATCTTCTGGAATGTGGTTGAAATAATGTAGCGTTTAGGCTTAATATATGTACTTTAGATACTTGGTATTTTAAAACTATTTTTTTTTTTTTTTCCCAAACAGAACAAGTGCACAAATAGCACTTTTTCCTGAGAATGACCCATACTGAACTAAAAGTAATATTTTGCAGCTTGACCAAACCTTTCAACACCTGAGGACAGATATAGTATGGCTTCTAAATCTTGAGATCATTCAAAACCTTATGTCACACCATTTAACATCTTAGACATTAATTCTATGTCATCATCTGTATTAAAGATATGATTCAGGATTTAATGGTCTACAACAGAGCAAAGCATCTACTTATAGAGAAAAATATAAGGCAACTAAGACACTGTATACAGCATATTTGTAGGCACATGAGTTTGGGTTTTACTGCTGCTCTCCAACACTGAAAGAGCCAATACAAAGAAACAAGGGGAAAACTGCATTTAAGGAGAATAAACTCACACATACTGAATCTGGTTCCAGCAAAGAGAATCACAGAACGTATCGTCAGTCCAGTCCAGATTATTGCATAGATCTTAGTGCACAGTGGTTTAGTTGAGCAACAGTTTTACATGGTGAAAACATCTGAACTGATGACATACTTCATGATAATTGATCAGATATTTTTGTGAAGCATACCGCATGGCTGATCTACTGACTATTGTGATGTTAAAAGCCTGAATGTATTCCAGAGCTCGATGTAGAAGAATACTTTTAATCTGGGTGTTATTTAAACTGATGGGTGTGTAACTTGCCTTTTAGATTCATGTAAACAAATGAGCAAGATAGCAGAAATTATGCATTTAATAAATAATATTTATATTTAATATATTATCATAATACCATAATGTTTATATTATAGGCAAGGTCTCATTTGTTAACACTAGTTAAAGCATTAACTAACATGAACTAACCATGAGGAATGAATATCTTTAAAGCATTTATTAATATAACTTAGTTAATAAAAATGTCCATGTTAATGTTAGTTCACAGTGCATTAACTAAGATTAATAAATGCAGAAGTATTGTTCATTGTTAGTTCATGTTAACTAATGTAGCTAACTATTGCTAACAAATGAAACCTTTACTTATTGTAAAATGTTACTATATTATATGATAATATATTATTCTAATATTATTTATAATAATATGCATTATCAAATATGGTATTCATCACACTGTAAAGAGTGTGACATCAGTTAAAGCTAGTGAGGAAGACTATGGAGCCATGCCTTGGCAGTGCTGATGAAGAGGGCACAGCTAGTCCTGCTTTAAGACAGCATATAAAGCACCAATACTTACTCTTTGGGAATGTGAAATTCCACACTCATCCATACTGTGTAAGAAAAGGTGACCAGAGACTTAAAAGAGTGACTGGTTCACAAAGAAGCTGAGAAACCAGACAGACGCAGGGCTCATCATCTAACCTCTCCATTCATCTCTACCGCCCCTTCTTTCTCTCCATCAGGCTCCAGCTCATCCTGGATGTCATCTGTGTTTCCTGAATCGCTGCTGGCCACAGAGCTGAAGGAGGGCGATTGCCTTCAGGGGAAAACAGAGGACATGAACAGAAATCAGAAACCCTCATCCTTCTAGGGGTGTAATGGTTCAGACTGCATCACGGTTTTAGGTTCACGGTTTCGGTACGGTTCAGTATGTGCTATGTTCAGGGGAAAAAAAAGGACTACTGTCAAATAAAATGAAAGAAAATAAGAACAAATAATTTAAATACACAAATAAATACAATCAAGCAAAGATACAAATAAAATAAACAGTGCTTTTCAGGTAGGTCTAACATTAGTTCCCTTTCAGTCGGTCACGTTCGACGTAATTGGGATCTGTTTTCAGAGACCAATCTACTTCGAGTGATTAAAAAACGAGCCAATGGACATTGGCATGCGGTTCACGCATGCCAAAAAAATGCGTGAACCTAATGCAAGAAAATGCGTTTTTTGGACATGCGGTTCACGCATGTCCAAAAAAAAAAATGGACTTAGCGTGTCATTTGGGGCTCTGGCAGAGGACAGATGTCAATTGCTGCATCGGAGAGAGGGAAATATGGAACACCAAAAGGGCCATAATCTGTATAAGTGTTTTTTCCCTCTCTCACTACCCTCTGTCCTGCATGCACGAGGGTAGTCCCGACCCAGGGGTTATGCAGGAACTGCGTGCGGTGATGGACCTCGCGCTTCGGGCGACGAAAGTCACCGCACACTCCCTAGGTCAGGCGATGTCCACACTAGTGGTCCAGGAATGTCACATGGGGCTAAACCTGGCAGAGATGCTTGAGCCCGACAAAGTTTGTTTCCTCAATGCCCCTGTCTGTCAGGCTGGCCTCTTCGGCGACACCATCGAGAACTTCGCCCAGCAGTTCTTGGTGGCCCAGTAGCAGCAGACGGAAAAAAAAAAAAAAAAAAAAAAAAAAAAGCCTGTCCCGATGACCAGCTGCTGCCTCCACCCAGTCGTCGGTCAGTGTCTCTGCCTGCTTGTCACCGAGGGCGTCCCCCCCTGCTAAAGTGTGCTATGTGTATTCTCCACGGTACCAGTTACCCTACTTGGCTAGCCCCGTGTCTTTCCCTTGACAGAGCTCACTCTGTCGTCTCTGGCGGTGTTCTTCCCCCCTGGCACCAGGCTGGATCCACCCCAGAGACTGCCATATGTTGTACTACCCTGATAGGTTAGTCCTTATGTGTAATTTGCCACCTCTCCTTCCATTTGAAGGATGTGGCCCCGCAGCGTTCCGTTTCCAAACGGGCACGCTTTCCCAGCGTTATCCAATAGTCACTCTGAGTGGGTCTTGCAGGAACAGCAGTGACTGTCCTTCCCTGCCTGGAGCCCTGACTTCCTCTCCAATGTAGGAGCGGTCCCGTGAGCTCAAGCAGGGCGCTGGAAGGCCAGCATCCTGGCGTGTTGGTAGGGATCCCAATTCGTCGGTCAGTTCCGACGTACGTTGAACGTGACTGACTGAAAGGGAACGTCTCGGTTACGTATGTAACCCTCGTTCCCTGAAGGAGGGAATGGAGACGTACGTCCCGTCGCCAGGTGCTGTGCTTCAGCTGAAGGCGAGTCACTTGTCTCGGCTCCTCAGTTGAAAAGCGATATGCGGTACTTCCACTTCCGTGTTTATACCCGCGGTGCGTGGAATGCGTGAACCGCATGCCAATGTCCATTGGCTCGTTTTTAATCACTCAAAGTAGATTGGTCTCTGAAAACAGATCCCAATTCGTCGGTCCGTTCCGACGTACGTCTCCGTTCCCTCCTTCAGGGAACGAGGGTTACATACGTAGTCGAGATGTTTTCAGGTACAGAAATTTAATAAAGTAATCAAAATGTAAAATAACATTGCATATTTGACTGTATAAATGAAAGATTAATCCTTATTAAACTTACAAAAGCTATTCGATCAAGAGCAGTGAATGATGTCCGTGTCTTTTGTTGTGACATTAAACAGACAGCAGTAAAGGCTACTGTCCCTTTAAGACCTAATGCACGGATATGCGTCATCTTTCTCGACTGTTTAAAGTTCATTTAAGGCATATACAGACTATGTCTGCTAGGATACTCATCAAGATGGACATGTTGACACAGGCTTTATAGCTCCGTATGGAGCAAATGAGCTGTTCCGCTGGGTCCTAAAGTCTGTTATCTTCCATATGCATTCAGATACACATGTAAATAATTTTTTTGATAAAGTTTTTTTTTTTTTTTGTGTTTGAATTTTGAGCATTTTAAGGTTTTTCTATGTGTACTGAAGCATTCCATTTATTCCTATGGGGGTCAAATTGACCCACGAGGGTAGGATTTTTTACTTTTTTAAATTTTAAAATCACAAAATTCCCTGAATCCAGTAAAACATTTGTTTGTGCATTTGTGGTGCGACAAAGGTCCTAGGGCCTTGGACAACACTGATGAACTCTCAATTTTTAATAAAAAAAAAATAAAAAAATGACCAGAGGGAAGGATAAGGGTTAAAACCCTTTCTGTAGATTCATACTGTCGTACTTTACATTCTGAGATTTGGCTTCATTTTAAAGTCACAATTAAATCAAAGTAATAGAAAACCACAGTGATCCAATCAATTCCAGATGGACAAAATCAAGTCCCACCCTAAAATTTTTCTTGTGCGAGAAGCCGTTTCACTTGGATTTGTGTCACAATAGGGAAAAAAAGTCTTTGTTTCATGCTGACTTTAAAGTTTTGACAAAAATAAAATCCAATTAAACCAACCTGCCGGTGGTGGCTGTGCTTTGGATGAGCCTCCGGCAGGTCTCCATCTGTACGTCCAGCCCTCTCTTCATACTGCACATCTCCATGTACTCATGCAGGTGTCTGTTCATGTCATTCTTAGCCGTGGCCAGTTCCAGCTGTGGCAAGAAGATAGCGGTTAAATTACAAATGAACTGAAGTAAATATCAGCTGAAACGTATCATTCACAAATGTTCTCTCACCTCAATCTCTCCGATTGTGTCCTGGTACTCTTGCTCTCTGGTCTTAAAGAGGGATTCTGTTTCATGTATGAGGCTACCTAGACTTCGATCCTGGTGGGATAATATCAGGAGTCAACAAGCTTTTTACAATTTTATAGTCAGTAATAGTCAATATTAACAAGACAGCATTTTTGGGCAATACACTACCATTCAAAAGTTTGGGTCATTAGGATTTCTTGATGTTTTTCAAAAGGCGGCTCTTTTTGTTTATCAAGGCTTCATTTACTTGATTAAAAATACAGTGGAATAGTAATATTACAAAATATTATTATTTTAAAATAGAATTTATTCCTGTGATGCATCATTACTCCAGTTTTCAGTGTCACATGATCCTTCAGAAAGCATTCTGATATGCTGATTTGATGCTCATTGATTATAGTATCAATGCTGAAAACAGTTGTGCTGCTTAATGTTTGTGTGGAAACCATGCTATTTTTTTCAGGATTCTTTGATAAACAGAAAGTTAAAAAGAACAACATTTATTTGAAATACAAAAGCTTTTGTAACATTATAAATGTCTTTACTTTCACTTTTGATCAAGTTAATGGATCCTTCTTAAATAAAAGTATTAATTTTAAGGTCAGTAAAAAACAAAACAAAACACATACATCCTTTAAAGACATGACAATCCCAAAATGCATTGTATTGAAATTTTTATCCAGGATCAAGAAGACCAAGAGTATTTTAAATACTTGAATACTTCACTATTAAGTTTATGTTATATTATGACAAATTTATTTATAATTAAATAATTACTAATAATATCACAAAGAAAATAGTTTTCTATAGAAAAAAAAACCTACTTAATGGTAGTATTTTAGCCAATATAAGTGTGATGCTTTATGCTTGTGAGTGAGCATTAACAGAGTTGTTGCCTGCTGTATTTAGTTTAATTCAGCTGGGTGCTTCCTGTAGTTGCCTATAAAAACATTACATTTACATTACATTTTATTAATTTGGCATTTTTATCCAAACACGTTTGCTAACAGAGTGTGGGACTTGTGACCAACCTGCTCGTGAGGCTCTCCGTGAGAGTCAGATGTGCAGGACACTGTGGTGACCGCGCCAGCAGCGGCGGTGGTGGTGAGGTTCAGACCGCTGTAGTTACTGAAATCCTCCCAGAGCAAAAGAGTCTCCCCCGTCTCCTCCCACGCCAGACTATCACAGTCATCGTCAAACTCGAACGTTTCCCGCCTGCCAACAAACCAATTAGCTGAGCAACCTCTGCGCACAAGATAGGCAGCGGACACAGACGTGGAAGAGAAAAGAGAAGGAAACGAAGAGACACAAGGAGAAGAAAAGAAAAGGAAAAATCAACAGCTCCACAAATCTAAAGGATTACAAACGAAGGACTATAATACATAAGAGGAGAACAAATGAACATAAGAAAAACAAGCTAATATCCAGATTTTAATTAAAGAAATGAATAGGAGAGTAAAGCAATGTATTAAAGGCATGGACTTAAAGTAATAGTAGTAATTTAATAAACACAAACAATTAGATAAAAGATCTTGCTCATGGGAAAATATACAGCACACAAAATGAGCATGTTCACCATATAAACACTAGATGGCAGTAAGTGATCATACAAAAGCCAAGACAGTCAGTTGAAGAGCCCATATTCTATACTTTTGCAGCATTTTGTTTTCCACGTTATAAACTCTTAATCATCTCACAAACAACAAAAACCATCAGAAGGTCCCCTCTAATGCAGTGGTTCTCAACTGGTTTGACCAGTTGAAGTCATCAACTGTTTGGTTACCCTTATTCTTCAAAATATCTTTTTGTTCCGTAGAAGAAAGAAATTCATACAGGTTTGGAACAACTTTAGGGTGAGTAAATTATTTTCATTTTTGAGAGAACTAGCCCTTTAAACCGAGTCAAAATCTTTCACACACGTCTTTCAAAATTAAAGTTTGTTTTTGGACTGCACACTCCGTGACCCAGTCAAAGCGGTCTTGCGACGACCCACCAGTTGAGAAACACTGCTCTAATGGCTATGAAGACTCACAGCTGGTTGAGCATCCTCTTCATCTCATCAGTGATATTGAGAGAACCAGGCATGTCCTCCTCACGGTGAGCAGAATCAACATCAGTCTCCACTCTCTGCTCTTCTGATTCACCCTTACACTCCTTCCTCCTACATACCGCCATCCCCTACAACACACATACACACACACACTGATTGCTGAAAGATTCAAATTGCATAAGCTGTTGTACTCCATGTACTGCAAATCAAATCTGAGCGCCAACTTTGCACACTGTTCCAGTAGATTGGAAGGCATCATCAGAATCTACTGTAAGCGCAAAGTTTCCGTACCCCTTTCTGCTCGGGAGGAGCTCTGGATGAGCTACCGTGCAAAATCTTGCTCATATCTTCTGAGTTCCTCTGCTGTGCTACATCACACAGCTTGGCTGTGATGTCGATGCGTCTACAGATGTCCATATCAACCTTCATGGCTTTCTCCTGGATTTTAGTGTCCAAGTCAGAGACTTCCTATACAAAAAAAGCATGATAATGAGACATTTCAGACTTAAACCGTCATACATTGATTCAGCAGAAAACTGGAGCAGGAAAACATACCTCTTGCTTTATAAAAACATACCACAACTTAAGTAATATTATGTAGTAATATCATGCAAACAGCCCTGTGGTGTGAAAAATCATTTTTAAAAAGTACAAATGCAAATTTTCTACACAGTCTCAGTTAAAGGCACAATATGGAAGATTTTTGGATTAAAATCCAAAACCACTAGAACAATGTTATATATTTTGTTGACCTGTGTACTTACATTATCACAAATTTTCCCACAATGATTAAATCCAGAGAAATCAGCTATTTTAACCAGTGTGACGGCTCGTGTCATTGCGTGGCCTGTCAATGATGTCATATCCGCACTACCCTTGATTTTACTTCTGGAGAAACCATGTAAAACACCAAAGATGCTTTAATATATTATGCCCTGGTTTCACAGACAAGGCTTAAGCTGGTCCCAGACTAAAATGCATGTTTGACCTGTTTTAAATGAAAGCAACTTGCACTGACATGTCTTAAACTATGTCAGTACCCCTGTTTTGTCTCAAGATGAGCATCAGTAATGTTTTTTTTTTCTTTTCTAAGGCACATTTATAAAAGCTACTTAAATGTTCTAGTTGAACTAAGGCCTAATCCTGGCTTAATCTAAACCCTGTCTGTGAAACCAGGCCTATGTGTTTTATTAGATAGGCAAGTAAATATTTGGATGCCTTTATCGGGTTAGTCTTATTGTTTGAATCTTGTTTTCTTAATTTTCCATGAGTAACATGTTTGTAACATGCCTCAGAGACAACCTTATTTTGTCAAGTGGCTAACAGTCATATAGCGTTTTCCCCACCATACAATATATTTTAAAATTAACTGCATCAGTTTAGCAACACAAGTCATCCAGCTTTTATTAATATATTCTAATATTGATCTAGCTTACTGTAGTGTGCAACAAGTGTATGTTCGCTCGGTGGCTGGTATGAGATGTGAGGTGGCTGGTAACATTATAACATTCAACACTATTTATTTTTATTTTTTTCAGTATGATTGTTTTGCAACAGCACTGTGTTACTTCACAATTTTAATTTGTCAGATAAAATGACTGTATGATTAGTAATTCAGCACTTGCAGCTATTTCATTAGAATGAAATAAAACAGTGTGATTAAATTTAAGTGATCAAACCGGACTGTCACAAAGTAAAAGTTCAGGGAAGGAGGAGGATGTCAAACGTAACTTTAATTGTAAAATAAACAAAAGCAACAGCAGTGGCAGACTGCGGCACATAAGCATAATAAAACAGCAACATAAAATGTCCCAGGCTCTCGACTCCACCCTGCTTCATACCACAGTAATGTAAATACAACTTTAATACATTAGCTTTTTCATGAACACAATTTCTGCCTGGGCTCCGTTGGATTGCTTTCCATTGGCTGTGGAGGTAAAGATGACAACTCCCATGATTCCACGTTCATTTACGTGTCATCAAGCTGCGCATTTGTTATTATGAATAAGCATCCTAGTGGCGAAACTTACATACTGTGCCTTTAATATTAGATAATAAAAACTGCATGAATAATAATAATAATAATAATAATAATAATAATAATAATAATAATAATGTTAAAATAAAATGTTAAGCAGCATAACTGTGTTCAGGGTTGATAATAATAATAATAATAATAATAAGAAGAAAATGTTACCTGAGCATCAAATCATCATATCAGAATGATTTCTGAAGGATCATGTGACACTGAAGACTGGAGTAATGATGCTGAAAATTCAGCTTTGATCACAGGAATAAATTACATTTTAAAATATATTAAAATAGAAAACAGTTATTTTAACTTGTAATAATACTACTGTTTTTACTATATTTTTGATTAAATAAAAGCAACCTTGGTGAGCAAGGAGAAATTGAGAACTTCTTTCAAAAACATACAAAAAAGGAAATGTTTCCAAACTTTTGACAGGTACTGTATTATATAATTATATATTATTATAGAAACTTGTGCATAGAAAGCACTACACAGCTTTTTATGGGTTAGAAAGCATTACAAAAACCTCAAAGGCAGATAAACTGCTCTAAACTCATTTGGCTACAATAGATGCTTTGCGACAGTGTGCATTCACATTAAGGAATATATTATCCAGGGAGGCAGCAGTCAGCTGTGCTTTATTACTGGGACTTAGCAATATGCATCTGTTATCTACCAGAGCAATTTACCTATGGGTTCACCTTTATTTCCCTGAAAGTCAATCTTGTAATCTTTATAAATCTCTCACAGGTGCAGTCAAATTATACTCTTTTAAATGAGGTACTGCTGTAAATGGATATTTGCATGTTTTGCATGTCATCAGTTGTGTGCAGAAGTTGATACCAGATAAAGCAGGACACTTACATCATGAGGCATAAGGCTCTTGAAGACCACCAGCTCTGTTTTAAGACGTTCCATCTTCTCATTCAGTTCTCCTTGCACAGCTTCAGACGACTGAACACTCTGTAAGGAGAACATTTAGAAAGTTTTGCTGTGCACTGTAAAACAAATGAGTGGGTTAAAATGAAGGCAATAGTTTGTATGGCTTTTTTAGTTGAATATATTTACTTCATTATTTTAATGAAATGTTTTGACTCAACTTAATGTCAAGTTTCCGTGCTACATAACTACAGTAATCAAGCAACTCTGGTTGTTTTTTCTGCATTATTTACTTGGTCTCAGAATATATTTTTACAGTGTGGGTGGGGAATTTTCTTCCATGCAATATAATT
Source organism: Paracanthobrama guichenoti (assembly GCA_018749465.1). Lineage (NCBI taxonomy): Eukaryota > Metazoa > Chordata > Actinopteri > Cypriniformes > Gobionidae > Paracanthobrama > Paracanthobrama guichenoti. The sequence goes on along the minus strand of CM031965.1, from coordinate 26,162,759 downwards.
GCCTAAAAGCTAGACATGCATCAGTGCAGATGTATGGATGTGATACATCAACAGTCACAATAAAATAGGTCTAAGATCTCACCTCCTGTAAGGTTTCCACCAAAGACTCCATCTGCTGACGTTTGGACACCTCCTCCTCCCATCTGGAATACAAACACAATACTTGGAATGAATCTGCACAGTTTGTCATAGTGTGATAAAGTCTTGATCTAGAGTCTTTCAATTAATTACAATTTCACTGAGTGGCTCAAAAGATGATGAAAATTATTAAAAGTCATTCATATTAACACTCATTCAAAACTGCATTTTAAAACCATATATATATATATATATATATATATATATATATATATATATATATATATATATATATATATATATATATATATATATATATATATATATATATATATATATATATATATATATACTATATTATATATATTACATGCAAATAAAAGGTTTACACAGAAGTATCAAAGGCACTGCTTGTCAGTTACATGCACTCACAAGAGCTGAGAAAAACATCAGTATCCTCCCACTGCCACTGACCACTGAGAATCTTCCTGAGACCTTTAAAAACTCCCGAAAACACTAAAAAGCTCCCTTTAAAATCACTATGGAGACTGTAGTGCATAGCAGAATATGCAAATAAAAGCTTAACTTTTGCAGAAATGTTTGAGGTAAATTATTGTGCCGGTTTCTTTGCTCTTGTTCCAGAAGTCTATTCGGCATTACCTACACCGCTTTTCAGTGTTTGGCAATCTATGGTGTTGCTGCAATTGAGTTGCGTGATCTGTATTGAATAAGATGCACTAAAATGATGGTACACTACGGGTACATTTTTTTATATTGATCCCTTGTGTAACACGAATAAATAAACATACAACACAGTCAACGGACTCTTGATTCACAAACAGAAAGTTATTTTTAGCAAATCAAACACGTTTAATGCAAACAGTATGATCCAATTCCCAAACAAACGAGCCAGTTCTTGATGTAAATAGTTCAAAAGACCAGAATCTATCAGAGTGGTCACTGAATCAATGTCTGACTCACTTGCTGAACGGCATTTTATAATTTTTTGACTATTGAAATGAAGCAGGTTTTGGGTCAGTATAATTACTGGATGACTGTCCATATGATAATGTCTCATTACAGACACACCGTTCAGACTATTAATATCTCCTGAATGAAATAAGCTACTTCAAACATAAAATTTAAAAAATATATACATTGTCTTTTTGATCTGTAAGATTTTTTTATATTTTTATAAGTCTCTTCTGCTCACTAAGGCTGCATTTATTTTATTAAAAATACAATATTACAGTTTTTTGTGTGAAATATTATTAAAATATAAAATATTTTTTTTCTATTTTAAAATGTAATTTATTCCTGTGATCAAAGCTGAATTTTCAGCATCATTACTCCAGTGTCACATGATCCTTCAGAAATCATTCTGATATGATTTGCTGCTCAAGAAACACAATACATTTTTTGTAACAGTCTAAATGTCTTTACTGTCACTTTTGATCAATTTAATGCATACAATAAAGGTATTCATTTATTTAAGTTCTTAAGATCCTAAAAATATTTTAAAAAATGGTTTACACAGCTTTTTTCAACATTGATAATTATAAATGTGTCTTGAGCAGCAAATCAGCATATTAGAATGATTTCTGAAGGGTCATGTGACTCTGAAGACTGGAGTAATGATGCTGAAAATACAGCTTTGATCACAGGAATACATTGCATTTTAAAATATGTTCAAATAGAAAGCAGTTATTTTACATTTTAATAATATTTCACAATATTACAGTTTTTTTGTATTTTTAATCAAATAAATGCAGCTTTGGTGAGCATAAGAGACTTAACATTAAAAAAAAATCTTATCGATCAAAAACTTTTAACCAGTAGTGTATATTAGTAAAGATAAACATCTCTAAAGACATTTTTTCTTTAATAATTCATGCATCAAAGGTTTAAATAAACACCTGTCTACTGCAATGTGTTAACATACTGTGGGATTCCCCTGTCTAATTCTGTAGTCAGATTCCTCATTGGCTGGATTAAAGGATGACAGTTTCTCTTGTTTTATAAGCTCCTTATCCTTTCATTTCTCACATGCTCAAGGGATTATAGACTCCATTTGTTTTACACTTGCATTGTATGACAGTCTGACTGGGTCCAGACATCAAGACACCTGCCAAGAGGGGGCAAGTGCTGACTCAACACGACAATCTGTTTAGCACAAAAGAGTTGTACTTGTTATGTTAATCTGACCTGTTGGCCAGGCGTGAAAAGCATGGAGTACAGAAAGCTCTAAGGGTATAAGATTGAAAGTGCAATGCCGTTAACAAATAATCTTACACATATACTACCGTTCAAAGGTTTTGAAAGAAGTCTCTTATGCTCACCAAAGCTGCAATTATTTAATCGAAAAATACAGTAAAAACAGTAAATATAATATATATATATATATATATATATATATATATATATATATATATATATATATATATATATATATATATATATATATATATATATATATATATATATATATATATATATATATATAAAAAAATGTAATTTATTCCTGTGATGGCAAACCTGAATTTACTTCAGCGTCACATGATCCTTCAGAAATCAATCTAATATGCTGATTTGGTGCTCAAAAACATTTCTTATTATTATCAGTGTTGAAAACAGTTAATATTTTTGTGGAAATTTTTAGGATTCTTTGATGAATAGAAAGTTCAAAAGAACAACATTTATTTGAAACAGAAATATTTTTTTGGTTAGCTATCCTTTTGAGACCCTTTTATTGGTTAAGGAGAAGCCACAGGTAGATGAGAGTGAGAAATCTAGACCCATACAGGGCAGATACACACGTGTGGAGATACATCACAGATCTGGCTGTTCAGACAGTGCAGGGTCAGTGTGGATATCTCTGAATGTCACTGGGATCCAGTGGAGCTGACTAGACAACAGCCCAAGGTCATGAGAATCAGACTCCTCTCGTATCCTCTGCTGCAGCATAGACTGAGCTTTCATTTGATCCAAAAGACACTGAACACAATATAATCGGGAAACTCTCTGCAAAATAAGGCATTGTAAACAATGGCATGAGGAAATGTAGATGAATACGGCACACCAAAAGCTTTTGAATGCCCACCTGGTCAAAAGATAAGCACAGGATTAGAACTTTTTAAATGAACTGCTATTTAGGAAAAGAAAGATGAGACACACCACAAAATGAAGAGGCACATTCTTTGTTCTTCACTATATGCTATCACTGTACATACTGTGACTTTTCCCATTGTGTGAGATCAGGTTGATTTAAATACACATTGTTCAGTTCATGGGAGAGTTCAAATGACTTCTGCCAATGTTTCAAAGAGCTATTATGGGTGAGGAAAGAGAAGAAGGACAGAGGAAAATCTGTTATAGTTCAAAAGTTTTGTGTGTCCCATTGTAATCTTAAACTGCTTCAAAAGTGTACAAATGAATAGGGCAGAGAGTGACGATGTGAGGTGACCGTGAGGGAGTTCATCATGGCACCTGTGACGACCTTCAAAGCATTATGCCCCACATTAAAACTAAACTCAACAAGCTTTCCTGTAGCTCAAACAATAAGAGTGTGGCGCTAGCAACACCAAGGTCATGGGTTCGATTCCCAGGGAAAGCAAGAACTGAGAAAATGTAAAAATGTATGCCTTGAATGGAATGCAAGTCGCTTTGGATAAAAGCGTCTGACAAATGCATAAATGTAACCATTTTTTTTCCCATTTGTCCACCACCTCTGAAATGCCTGAAGTGCAAAGAGGCATTATCTTGCCTAGCATTTACACTCGAAACTGGAGCTCAGAGCGAGATGTTCAGAAAGATCAGATGAGACCACCAAAGAGCTGAATCTAGAGAAGACCAACCTGATCTAATGTGACATTTATAAATTCTATTATTTCAAATAAATGCTGTTCTTTTGAAATTTCTATTCATCAAACTGTTTGTTTTCAACATTGATAAATAAATAATAAAAAGTATTTCTTAAGCACTAAATCAGCATATCAGAATGATTTCTGAAGGATCATGTGACACTGAAGACTGGAGTAATGATGCTGAAAATTCAGCTTTGATCACAGGAATAAATTACATTTTAAAATATATTAAAATAGAAAACAGTTATTTTGAATTATAATGATAGTTCACAATATTACTGTATTTCTGATCAAATAAATGCAGCCTTGGTGAGCATAAGAGACCTTTTCAAAAACATTAAAACATTTTACCAACTTTTGAACGGTTAATGCATATAAGGACAGAACAATATAGGCTCAGAATAATGTTGTTTTTCAGGATGGGGGAAGTAACATAGAAGACTGAGGAAGATGATCCCATGACCTATGACCCACTGTTGCCGTCTTAAAAATTTTTGCAGACAGAAATTGTGGCAAAATGCAGAGAAAGCTACACAGGCTATAATGTAGTATGTTAGCTGGTATATTAGGTATGTAAATTAGTCCAAAGTGGGACACCTATTTCTTTACATGCTTTCCCATCCATTTCTGGGTTTGTTTGTTTTGTTTTTTTAACGTACAAATGGGTAGGTCTCAAAACAAAAATGAGCTATCTTATATTTATTCCATAAATTAGATTTTCATGTTCAAATTGTATTTATTTATCTATAAGGAAAACAAGGTTTTATGGTTCAACACCTCTTTCCCTTCACTAGTTCCTTTAGGCTCCTGCAGTGTAACCATTGCTTAAGAATATTAAATAATGCATTTCAAGTATTAAATGCGTATTAAATATTCCATTTAGTCTTTCAATTAATGAGATCAAACAAATGGCATGCATAACAACTATACAAAAAATAGAAAACACTGAAATAGAAATAGTCTTGAGATTAAGTATATCATTTATAAATCACCAAAAAGATTTTTCTGCAGAAAGATATCATGAAACTCTTTTCCAGCAGTTATTTTCAGCGTCTGGTTTTTTTATCCAATATGCTCCCAGCCATTTCAAGCAAAAATGTGTTGAGTGTGTCTGTCGACTGATGTTTCTTGAAATCATGAGTTCAGTGGTATGTTTGGCATGTAAATGAGTACCCTTGCTTTCTATATTCGTCTGTTCTTTGACCACTTTTGTTGAGGAATGTACCATATTCTTGTTCATGGACATTCATTTGCAGCACATTAAATGTCAAAAAACAAGTATATTTCTGTTTCATTTCTGAAGATACAGAATGGAAGGATTACTCCAGTGATAATGTTTAAGCCTGTTTCTTACAAACCCAATTCCAAAAAAGTTGGGACACTGTACAAATTGTGAATAAAAAAAGGAATGCAATAATTTCTCATAAACTTTTATTTTATTCACAACAGAATATAGATGACATATCAAATGTTGAAAGTGAGACATTTTGAAATGTCATGCCAAATATTGGCTCATTTTGGATTTCATGAGAGCTACACATTCCAAAAAAGTTGGGACAGGTAGCAATAAATGGCCGGAAAAGTTAAATGTACATATAAGGAACAGCTGGAGGACCAATTTGCAACTTATTAGGTCAATTGGCAACATGATTGGGTATAAAAAGAGCCTCTCAGAGTGACAGTGTCTCTCAGAAGTCAAGATGGGCAGAGGATCACCAATTCCCCCAATGCTGCGGCCAAAAATAGTGGAGCAATATCAGAAAGGAGTTTCTCAGAGAAAAATTGCAAAGAGTTTGAAGTTATCATCATCTACAGTGCATAATATCATCCAAAGATTCAGAGAATCTGGAACAATCTCTGTGCGTAAGGGTCAAGGCTGGAAAACCATACTGGATGCCCGTGATCTTCGGGCCCTTAGACGGCACTGCATCACATACAGGAATGCTACTGTAATGGAAATCACAACATGGGCTCAGGAATACTTCCAGAAAACATTGTTGGTGAACACAATCCACCGTGCCATTCACCGTTGCCGGCTAAAACTCTATAGGTCAAAAAAGAAGCCATATCTAAACATGGTCCAGAAGCGCAGACGTTTTCTCTGGGCCAAGGCTCATTTAAAATGGACTGTGGCAAAGTGGAAAACTGTGCTGTGGTCAGACGAATCAAAATTTGAAGTTCTTTTTGGAAAACTGGGACGCCATGTCATCCGGACTAAAGAGGACAAGGACAACCCAAGTTGTTATCAGCGCTCAGTTCAGAAGCCTGCATCTCTGATGGTATGGGGTTGCATGAGTGTGTGTGGCATGGGCAGCTTACACATCTGGAAAGGCACCATCAATGCTGAAAGGTATATCCAAGTTCTAGAACAACATATGCTCCCATCCAGACGTCGTCTCTTTCAGGGAAGACCTTGCATTTTCCAACATGACAATGCCAGACCACATACTGCATCAATTACAACATCATGGCTGCATAGAAGGAGGATCCGGGTACTGAAATGGCCAGCCTGCAGTCCAGATCTTTCACCCATAGAAAACATTTGGCGCATCATAAAGAGGAAGATGCGACAAAGAAGACCTAAGACAGTTGAGCAACTAGAAGCCTGTATTAGACAAGAATGGGACAACATTTCTATTCCTAAACTTGTCTCCACAGTCCCCAGATGTTTGCAGACTGTTATAAAAAGAAGAGAGGATGCCACACAGTGGGAAACATGGCCTTGTCCCAACTTTTTTGAGATGTGTTGATGCCATGGAATTTAAAACATTGCAGTTTAAACATTTGATATGTCATCTATGTTGTATTCTGAATAAAATATTGAAATTTGAAACTTCCACATCATTGCATTCTGTTTTTATTCACAATTTGTACAGTGTCCCAACTTCTTTGGAATCGGGTTTTTTATACTTTCACTTGAGACACTCTGAACTCTGCTTTGATTTTTTTTTTTTTTTTTTTTATGAGATTCAGTAAAAGTGTTCAAGTGATATGATCAAAGAGGTTTATTGTTAAAACAATGGACTGCATTGGAATTGCCACTGGTCAATAAATCCATAAAATGATTCACAAAGTCAGCGTTTTTGCAGTTTGCTGGTCGGAAGCATTCATGGTGTGTTTTAAGGAGGAAAGACACCAACAATGATCTTAGAGAAGCAATTGTTGCTGTCATTAATCTGTGAAGGTTTATGCAGCCATTTCCAAACAATTTGAAGTCCATCATTCTACAGTGAAGACAGCTGCCAATCTTCCCAGGAGTGGACGTCCCAGGAAATTCACCCCAAAGTCAGACCTTGCTGTGCTCAGAGAAACTGCAAAAAACCCTACAAGACCTACACCTCAGACTCTACAGGCATCAGTTAACATGTTAAAGTTCATGGCAGTACAATTAGAAAAAGACTGGACAAGTATGCCATGTTTGGAAGGGTTGCCAGGAGAAAGCCTCATCTCTCTAAAAAGAACATGGCAGCACGGCTTAGGGTTGCAAATTTGCATCTGAACAAACCACAACATGTCTAGAACAATGTCTTTTGGACAGACAAGATCAAAGTGGAGATGTTTGGCCATAATGCACAATGCCACGTTTGGCGAAAACCAAACACAGCATATCAGCACAAACACCTCATACCAACTGTCCATTACGGTGATGATTTGGGCTTGTTTTGCAGCCACAGGACCTGGGCATCTTGCAGTCACTGAGTCGATCATGAACTCCTCTGTATACCAAAGTGTTCTAGAGTCAAATGTGATGCCATCTGTCTGACAGCTAAAGCTTGGCCGAAATTGGGTCAAACAACAGGACAATGATCCGAAGATCACCAGCAAATCTTCAACAGAATGGCTGAAAAAGAAAAGAATCAAGATGTTGCACTGGCCCAGTTAAACTCCAGACCTCAACCATATTGAAATTCTGTGGCAGGACCTTAAGAGCCGTGCATAAACAAATGCTCACAAACCTCAATGAACTGAAGCAACAGTATGAAGAGTGGGCTAAAATTCCTACAGAACGATGTGAGAGTCCGATAAAGTCATACAGAAAATTACTACAAGTTATTGCTGCTAAAGGTAGTTCTACAAGCAACTGAATTATAATGTGTGCTTAGTTTGTCACACATAGCTTCTTCATTTTGGCTTTATTTTTGTTAAATAATTAATGACAGTGTGATGTCATGTGTTGTTGTATTTACCTATTTTTAAGGCCTGCTATAGACCAGATGATTTTTATTATGTCCTGATACTTAAAACCATAGAATTCAAAAGGGTGTCATTTCTTTTCACATGGCTAAGATGATAAAATTGTTCAATACAGTGAGTTATAAAACTGTAGCTCATTCTCTATAAAAATAAATGTGAAACTAAGCCCTCATGCCAGGTCTATTTTAGGCCTTTGGACTTAGAAGAGGACTTTCCCCCACAAGATATATGGTGGGCCCATTAATTCCTGTACATTATATATCCTGCCTGCTGCTGGATAATAATTCACAAATAGACTCACATGCATTTCCTTTTACAAAACCAAGAAAATCCTACGATGTCTGTACAAAATAAATACACAAAATACTGCAGTAAATATGCAATATTTGTGGCTTAACACAAAACAAATGCTGCCAGGCTGTATACTCGATTTCATTTCAGTGATGGAACATTAGTCTGTCCGTTCTTGTGCCAAAATCAGCTCTTGGCAACGCTCGTCTGTCCTAAACCTTTTAACCATGAGCTAGATGTTCTGAGACTAAATGCTTTAAATATAAACAATAATAAACTAATCAAATCTACAATCGGTCATATATTGAGAAAAAAAGGTAAATTACCTTTAAATAGTGATGCTTGTTTGGGGGTGGACTGTTTTAACTTGGGCCAGTAAAAAAAAACAACTAAAACATCTTAGGAACTGCCACCCATATAACTCTATAGTCTTACAATGTCCACATACGGTTAATACCTTTCCAAAGCCAAAAACATACTTATTGCCTTTGCATTGCTAAGGCTAGTTGAAAGGTCAACAATGACTGCTAAATGAAAATCCTGACATTATGTGCAAAGTTGACCTACATAACAGTCCATCTCTAGACAGTCCCACGGGTCTTTAGTAGTGCACATCTGTGTCCACACCAGGACACCAGAGGAAGAGCAAGCTGCATTTCAGATCAATACTCAGAGCTACTCTCAAGAATCACTGACACATGAACACATGATCTAACCCCCTCCTTTCTGTGGCACAGAGGATCTCCATAGACATAAAACAGGACAAAAAAAAAAAAAAACTCTTAAAAAAATGAAAAAGTGTGCTTAATTATATTGAATGTACATGTGTAATATATATATATATATATATATATATATATATATATATATATATATATATATATATATATATATATATATATATATATATATATATATATATATATATATATATATATATATATATATATATATATATATATATATATATATATATACACTTATTTGTTTATTTCACAAGGAAACAGACATTATCTAAACCAGCAAGATAGGAGAGTCAGGCTTTTATTAAGTATTTGCGTCACCAGGGCTTTTGAGGTTCAGTTTTTGAATGCATAATGTCTTGGCTCTCTGTGTCTACTCCATCCGTCTGTACACTAGCTGGACATTTACAAACCCACACAATAAACACAGTTACTCAGAAATCTATTTACCTCATAATTGACAGCAATCTGGCAGCAATCTTTTGAAAGTCAATCATGTGCATCATCATGAAATAACTTGCTAGCTCAGGAGAAAAGGCAGAATAACATCTTTCAGGAAAATTGGCATGCCTGAATAATTTGCATCTTTAGTGTTATGGTAACGACTGGATGAATCATCAGCTTTCAGCCATGAATGTGATCATGGTGTATATATTATATTATATTATATTATATATAATATATATATATATATATATATATATATATATATATATATATATATATATATATATATATATATATATATATATATATATATATATATATATATATATATATATAATATAATATAATATAATATAATATAATATAATATAATATATACACACATATATACACACACATACATACATACATACATACATACATACATACATGCATACATACATACATAAACATATACATATACACACTAGTTCACACTTACATTTAAACAGATAGGTTGTAGAATATGCGTATTTGGCGTGCTGTCCAAGTGGAGGGCTCTGAGCTCTCGAATTTGGCCTGAACCCAGAGTACTCCCCCATTTCTGGCTGGGATAGGAATAATGAGAGTGAGGAGTTAGGGTGGAGGAGGGATACTGGAAAACTGTTGTGGAACTGAGGTAAGGGTTTCAGTACGTTCGATATGCGCTATGTTCAAGGAAAAAGGACTACTATCAAATAAAAATAAAATAAAAGAAATAAAATCAAACTACAAGCAACAGCACAAATAAACAAAATAGAGCAAAGATACAAATAAAATAAACAGTGCTTTCATGGTTTAGTTATAACAAGTTGTTTTCAGGTACAGAATTTTTTTTTTTTTTTGAAAAAACAAAAAAACATTGCATATAATCTTCACTGTATAAATGAAATACAAATGAATCCTTAAAGTTACAAAAGCTATTTATTTCCTTTTCTTTTGTTGTTTGATTAACATTAAAAACACAGACGGAATATTATGCTGCTGTCACTTTAAGACATAAGGACATAGACACAGATACAAAATACTGATACTGTACACATGCACTGTCTTTCTTGATTGTTTACATTCACTTAAGATATAACCTAATATGTTTGCTAGGATACTCGCCAAGACGGGCATATTTGCATAATTTGTGTGTGAATTTGTCCATTCAAGCACAAGACTTATAGAAAAATAACTATTTGTGCGCTGTCTGAGACGTGGCTCTTCGCGTACTTGACTCGGATGAAAGCACAGACAAATCTTCTCACAGCTCAACATTCTTTGAATGTTTAAATTGGCATGAGTTAAATGAGTTTAGTTTAAACACAGAAAGCAATGTGTGCTATTCAGGTCTCAACTGTGCTGGTGCGCTATCAACACCTGGGTGATGACCAAATTCCCTTTAAGACAAGTCATTTCACTCTGCAGCCATCTTTAAAACGCCTCTCAGGCATGCAAGTGCAGCTCCTATCTCTTTGAATGGGGAAACGTCAAATTCTCCAAAACTGATGGTCAAGCTTACGATTAAATTTCATATTTGAAATCACCAATGAAATCTGACAACAACTGTCTCATAAATTTGGTTTCTAAATGCTTGAATCACGCCCCAAAAAAAGCATTTTTCAGCCTGGTCATAGTGAATGCGCAATCCTAAACGCCCGTCTCAGAACACTGCCTGTTTCTATAGCAACTGGAGCATCTAACGGCAGCTGCAATGACCATAGGCTTGTTCGACTTGATGCAGTGATGCACAGACCGATCGGCGGCTGACTTGAAGCAGTGCATGCCGGTTAGAAATTTTGTCCGACTTGAGGCAGCACTGACGCCACGTGACTGTGATGTATGTCAACAAAGTACCGATGGCCAAAACTGAGAGACTCAGGAGGAGCTTCTTCCCCCAGGCCATCAGACTCCTGAACTCAGTCACTTAACATCACGTGACTTCACGTCAGGATAAACATCGATACACTGACATTGCACTGCACTTTCTGTTCTCGTTGTTACTGTGTAACAACCTGTCATAAACCTGTTTGCACATTATACTCTTTATACATTTGTTAACCACATATTTTTAAGTCTACAGTTTACTCACTGCAAAGTCTACTTCAATTATTTTATTCCACTTTATCCTTATTTGTTACCTTTTTTTTTCTCTTGACTTGATTATTTATAATTCTACAGATATAGACATATATATATATAGATAGTACTTTTTTTATATCCTATTTCTATTATAATTTCTTCCTTGTGTTTTTAACTGTGAATTTGCACTGTCCATGGAGCGGACCTGTTTACATTTCACTGCCGGTTGTATATTCTGTATATAACTGTGTATGTGACAAATAAAACTCTCTTGAATCTTGAATCTTGAATGCTGATTACCGCGAGAGCGATTCGAGAGCAGTCGGCTAATACAGCTGGTCACACGAACTCCGATGACAACACAGCTGTTCCACGATTGGCCGGATTCCCTGCATGATAGTGATCACGTGTGTTTCATGTTTATTTTAAAACCTTCAGCTCCACTAATGCTCACAAATCAGTTTTTTAATAATGGTAAAAACCCTTTTCATGTAGTCGCAAAGTTATATTTTGTCATGTTTATCAAAATAAAACTGATTAAAAACGTAGACCCCACTTCATTGATAGTGTAGACTTATGTTGAACTTTATTCCTGTACAAACAGACGCTATATTAAGCAGTACATAAAGTATTGAATGAAAAATGTCTTCAGAAACATCTGTGTATTTGACAAATATTGCATTTATTTTACTTCAGCTGTAATAAAGTATGCACTATGGGAAGCAGAAAGCGTCCGACTTCACGTCTCCGTTTACAGCTCCTCCCCACCCGCACGCGTCTACTCTCACCGATCGGTTGCATCCAGCCGCAGCCGATGCCGAACACACCTAATGACTTCACTCAATGATGCAATGACTTTACTAATCAATGACTGGCTCTTTCATTTAGAAGGAGGGGCTTATTTGCCATATTGGCCATTGCACTTTCTCCCTTTCATAAGTAATCGGAGTGATATATATCTTCCTATATATAAGGTGATGACGGCATAAATTAGTGGTCATATTTGAACATACAGCACTCACATAAACTTGGTCAGCACTACTGGGAACGCCCACAAAACGTCATATCCGTTTATGCCATGGGAAAACAAGCCATTCGAATGAACGTGCGTTGACCTTGTTAGATGCTTATCTTTACTTTTTGTAATGATTATGATTGATTTTAGCTTGGCGAAATGCCGAAAAGTTGTTGTGTAGTGTTCTACACTCTAAGAAGTAAAAAAAAAAAAAAAACAGATCTGAAGTTTTATACTACTGAATAACAGACGGAGCCGTTCGTCAATTCCAAAAGCCTGTGCAATACGTCCATTAAAATGAAACATTTGCATTATATGATGTTGGTATTATTGTAAAGATGAAAAGATTTCATTAGTGCAATGGCAAAAGTCAAACAGGGACTCGAGTCACAGGACTCAAAGTGCGTCAAAAAGCAGTCAGCTTTTGTGCATACTAACAAGAAAAACAAATAAATAAACAGATAAACCTACATGCATGCAAGACAACAGAAAACTGACGGATGTCTAAACTTTATCTAAACCCGTGTCATTGATGCCAAACAGCTCATCATATAACTGGATTTTAGGTTTTTGACAAATGTTTGTTAAACGTGGCACTGCGGTAACTTAACGTTTGACCTTAGACTGTGACTTAGATCACTGTCTGGTTTGGTTCAGCTACCAAATCTGACATCAGGAGACTACATCGTACAATCCGGACTGCAGATGCCAGCCGCCCCCCTGCCAGCCCTCCAGGACCTGTACTCTTCCAGAGTGAGGAAGAGGGCAGGTAAAATCAGCACAGACTCCGCTCACCCTGGACACTTCCTGTTTGAACTGTTACCGTCAGGACGGCGACTCCGATCACTGGCCACTAGAACATCTAGGCACAGGAACAGTTTCTTCCCACAGGCCATTTCCCTCTTGAACAGTTGAATACCCCCCCCAACCTAGCCGCCTTTAAGTGCAATACTTTGACTGTTTAGTGCAATATATTCTAAACTAGTGCAATATATTCTTAAATGTAACTGTGACCTTTAATAAATATATATATATATATATATATATATATATATATTTATATATATATATATATATATATATATATATATATATATATATATATATATATATATATATATATATATATATATATATATATATATATATATATATATATATATATATATATATATATATATATATATATATATATATATATATATATTTATATATATATATATATATATATATATATATATATATATATATATATATGCACACATACATATATACACATACATACATACTTTTATTTTATACTATTTTTCATATTTGTATATTTGTGTTCTTGTTGTGTTGTATTGTATATGTGCACTGGAAGCTTCAGCACCAAGACAAATTCCTTGTGTGTGCAAGCACACTTGGCAATAAAGCTCTTTCTGATTCTGATTCTGATTCTGATACTGATTCTGATACACATTCTGATACGGATTCTGATACTGATTCTGATACTGATTCTGATACTGATTCTGATACTGATTCTGATACTGATACTGATTCTGATACTGATTCTGATACTGATTCTGATACTGATACTGATTCTGATACTGATTCTGATACTGATTCTGATACTGATTCTGATACTGATTCTGATACTGATTCTGATACTGATTCTGACTCTGCGCATTCCATGTTTATATTGTAGCCCAAACAAATTTAGATATGAACAAACGCCCTAAGTTGCATTGCACACTGCATATTCAGAAAAACATGTCATAGCACAAGACAAGTTTTATGATCATTTTAAAACGTTAAGATGTATGTAATACATACATTCAATTCAGGAACACTGAATAAACATCTTTATATAAAGACAAAGATTTATGAAGTAGGCATGTTGTGTAGTATTTGTGGGAACAGCATGCATTTTGACTAGAAAATGACACCTCTGGCCATTGCGTTGGGTTGTTTTTCCAGTCACAGATACTGTACGAACAATCTGACCCAATACGGCTCAGTTTTTCTATATATCTTGCTCTGTCAAGCGGTAGAAGTGATTCTATATAGGCTATACGCAGAGGCGGATTAAGGTGGTCAGGGGCCCTAGGCTGCTCTTTGTGTAAGCTCATTATGCTTTACTGGAAAAATGTATTTAGTGCCATACATGGTCCATACGCAAATATGGTGAACTGGCATATACACAAACACACATTGAGACAGCCAATACTACCGTGTTTGCTCTACATTCCTTCAAGTGGTGGACCACCACAGTACGAATATTACCACCACACCACATAGGTAAGATGAGAAATTGAACATCACAAACAAAACACAAATACAAACAAGCACAAGGCCCAGTGCTTAGAAGCAGCCCTTTAATTAACAGAGATTGTGGATATTACCCTCTGCCACCACAGCCACAAAACAATTACAAAGGAAATATGTAACTATAAACAGCAAAGCAACAGAATTCCCTGCATTCACAGTTCAACTGCAAGCTGGTTTAGGCTGAGACACAAACCACTGTGCAATACACTAAACTGTGTAAAAAACAAAGCCATAATAAAAACGGCAGGGATTCCCTCCATCTCTGCGGAGGGCGCGGGCACAGCTGAACAATAACTTTTCCACCGTCGGGCCGAACGGTTCTTAGAATGGTAAGGAATGGTTCCAGTTGTGTTTCCACCTGCTCCTGGTACGGCACGGCAAAAAAGAAGATTGAGCGCAAGTGTGAGGAATGATGATGCATGTACTGCAAGTCGTGTGCCCGCGGAGGAGATGTCATGCGTCAGTTGTGCTCTCGGTTATTATTGTCATTAAAACGCTGCCATACAATATTATCTATTCTAGTAGAATGCGTGTAGTGATGTC
Source organism: Paracanthobrama guichenoti (assembly GCA_018749465.1). Taxonomy (NCBI): domain Eukaryota; kingdom Metazoa; phylum Chordata; class Actinopteri; order Cypriniformes; family Gobionidae; genus Paracanthobrama; species Paracanthobrama guichenoti. The sequence continues at coordinate 26,147,190 of CM031965.1, read as the reverse complement.
ACCACTCAGGATGTGTCACTTGTCTGTTGCCTGGCTACCAGTTTATCTGTAGCTGACTAAGCGCGCTATTTGAGTGATGTAAATACAGATTAATAATAAAATTAAAAGAAATGCCTGATTGCCCTCCATAACGCGAAAAAAATACAACCAGCCTTAAAAAAAACGATGCTATCTGGTAGTCCTCTTGCTGTGGATCTTGTTTTCGATTGGATGAAGATTCAGCAGGCTTGAAGATTTTTTTTTTTTCTGGTTACGCCGTTTTACCTTTGTATTTTCCATTTTTTGCTCCACTATCGTAGGCCTAGTACTTTCTTTCGGACATTTAGCCGCCTTGCCTGTCTAGCAATAGCAGTGACATAAATGAAAATGATTGACATGATTTGACCAGCTGCTGATTGGGCAGATGCACAGACCCAAGTCACATATATCCAATCGCCTACCTTTTTTATGTTTCTTATGGGCCAATGAGGGTCTTTTTTTTTGTTTGCATAAGTAAACAAAAAATAAATTAAAAAGTCTGGCCAATCCAGGGCCACTAGGCTGCAGCCTAGGCAAACCTGTGTGTTAATCCGCGCTTGGCTATAATGGGTTAACACCATGCATTTCCAGTGTGGGGGAATGGACAGAATTGTCCCCCACGTCACGCCCCCAGCAATGACACGACACCGACCAAGTCTATTGAACAAAGTTTACAAATAGTGACCGTTTTGCCCATGTTTTTTAATCATCGCTGTTGTCGTAATGTATTGGGAAGCCAGAATGAGTATCCATTGACAGAAACATACATTAGCCTATATAAAACTAAAACTAGACAAACACTGTACCTTAATATGGCTTACATTCATGAATAAATATTTTTTTTTTGGGTCATAACAGTTGATAGCGGTTTCTTGGATGTGTAAAATTGTTCAGAATGTTCCAGTGCCCATGGTTTTGGACTCGCAGCATGAGTGGGGGGCAGAACTGATTTCCTACCCAGTGAGGCAGCACTACTAAATCATTCCCTGGAGAGATGACCTCACTTTCCTGCAGACTTACCTCCTGTTCAAACATACACACCAATGATCCCCCACACAAAACATCACCTCACATGCAGCTACTGCCAACGTCCCTGACCAGAAGTGGACAGACGTCTACGGCCGCAGCCCGACTCACATGGGTCAGTGGAGAGCATCTGCTGGGGTTATAAAACACCTTCTGAAAGTGTGCGTTCCTCAAAGTCGTCATCTGCAGAATGCATAGCTTTTGTGCTAGGAAAGGTTTATACCTTGAGTTTACTTCACAAAAATGATTAGTAACTGACTCCCAGTCCCAGCACAACAGTCATGACATATGGACAGATAAATATGATTTAAAGTCACCATGAATGTATTATTTTTTATGGCAGCATTCATTATAAATGATTTATCCGTGTACATAATTATAATTTTTTTAATTCATTTAAAATAACTTTCCCTCCCTCTTGGAGCAACATCTCTTCTCTTCTCTGATGATGTGTTTATTGGCGTGAGGGCGGGACAAACGGTCATTCACATCGCATGAGCAAATCACCATGATACAACAATCCAATCAATTCCTGATGGAAGTCCTGCACTACATTTTTTCTTAACTTCTTGTTCAAGAAGCCATGTTACTATAGACACATCACAATAGTTAAGAAAATCATAACTTCTGTTTCATGCCAGCTTTAAAACTCTAGTTCTGTCACATATTCGGCAAAAAGCCATTCTATGCCATAGAAATGTTTAGTTGGGGTTCGTTTCTTAACAATACAAGAGTAACATATTCATCAAGAGGTCCAGAACGGTTTAATAAACGTGAATTTCAATCAAAGCCATGGAATTCCTACAAAGGATTAATCAGACAAAGAATTCCAACGGATTGGGAGGATGGGCGAAGAATTCGCACAACACTCCAAGGGGTGGGGCAGAATGACTTCATTCTCTAGGTTTGCTAAACTCCCTAAAATATTCAGTCAGTATAGGGATGATTTATATTTAACAGACATGAAAATAACTGGGTCGAACATCTTTTCTCCCTTTCAACAATAACGGTTTTTGGCATGCTGTGCTTAAAATTCTCTAGTAAATACTTTAGTAATGGAATTTTGACCTCAGAAACTCAAAACTCTGGAAATAGCCATACGATTAAAATCGGCAAACACAGTAACAGATTGTAGTTTCTTTGATTTGGTTCCAAGTTGCTTTGTACTTTAAAGAACACTAGTCAAAACATTCAGCCTGTTGCCAAACTCATGCTTAAATTTACAAACCGGTTTTATAATTGTTTAAATGATTTCCTAGGAGACCGTCTTTGCATATGAGCCTGAAGCCACACTTTCCACCTGTTTCGGATCGCATTTAATATAACAGACCACCAACATCCATCCTAACCCACCGGCTGCTACTGTGACACTCTATATGAGGGCCAAAACAAACATGAGACGACAGCAGAGTAAAAGTTAATTTTGTGTTGGGAACTTAAGTAAAGACAGGTCGAACATATGACTATTTACTCAGGCATTTATCTAAGAAATAGCCCATTCCTAACAGCATAGTAAGCAGTGAATAATCTAAGGATACCGACACTCTTTATAAAGTGGGTTTTCCAGCCCACGCAAGACCTGGAAATGAATCATTGTGTGGCTCATTTGTCCACTTCTTCTCACATACAGTCCACTTCTGTTCTGGCAGATGAAAAAACCCTCTATGGACAAAATTTCAAGATCTTCTTTAGCCAGACTATTATATTACGATTACAACACAGCCAAAAGGAAACAGTCTGGGGAAACACAAAAGCAATTCAGGGTTACTGTAGATTTTGTGAGAAAAAATGTCTGGGGCTTCTAGATGACCGGAAATGCCTTAAAGTTACAGTAACTTATTTGTGTCGAGCAATGAATGAGTCCCAGCACTAGTGCTGGACAGAAACAAGGAATTTGGCACAAATGTTTTGTTCATCACTTTCCCAGCAGTAGACACCTAAATTAAACGTCCTTTAGCAACAACAACAGGAAATGTATCTTCTATCTAAATCAACATGCAGGGTTCATTCCCACCTCGGATGACAAAAATAAATGGTTGAATCAGCCAGTGGATTGAATGAGACACATCAAAAAGTCTAACAGAGAATATAATCAGGGGGAAATTCCCAATGTATGAACCAAACCTGCAGACAAAATGGGCGGAAGTGTATTACATGGACTAATGGTCCCAAAAGGTAAAAAGAGAAACTGTAAAGAGATTCTACTGAAGTTCTAGGGCAGTTCCCACAAACTCATATTGAATGTGAAACTTTTGCAGAGATCCCCATTTGGAGGAGAGAAAAAGCGAATGGTTTCTGTCAGATAAAATGTCACCCCTGCTTTCTCCGGTTTCATAATCCAAACTGGATGCTTTGTAATAGGATACTAGAGAACATACAGCGGTTACTGATAGAGCCTTACTGTTAAGACATGAAAAAGCCATACCCCAGGGACAGCCGTATAATAGAAAGGAAACACACAGTCTTGTTTACTATGAACACACAGGGGGCAACATTCTTGTTTCTGAAAGGAGAAGGGTTATTTTTGGTGAAAGTTTTTTATAATCAATCCAACTAACAAATAAAAACATGTTGCTGTTGCCATTACTATATGAAACTCTATTGTTTTCTGACTGTTCAAAATGTCCAGTTTTGTCTTGGTTATCACGATTGTTAGAGAAAACATTAGGGAACGTTCTATTCTATTATTTTGCAAACATTATGGGAACATTACTTTTAAATGTTCTCTGAATGTTCTGAACCAAGAATGCAGTATGTTTAATGTCAATGTGCAAGGTCGGACAAACATCCAACTTAAATGTTACAAAAATAAATTAATATGAAAAACTGCTTTAGTGATAACGCTTTGAGAATGTTAAGATATTCACTTAGAACTAATGTTCTATGCTGTTATTTTAAACAATTGAAAATAATAATTTGTCATTAAATTAATACAAAGCTGTTTTGTGATTAAAATGGTCACAACTGCATTTGTTTTTGGATGTTTTACTTGGTTTTTTTTAGACCAATGGCTGATATAAATGGCTGAATAATTGACGCAATAGATTAAGTACAATATACGTTACTTTGTTTATCGGTAGACAGGCAATGGTGATAATAATTAAAACCAATTATGTAGAAAAGTGTGAATAATTTGTGAAAATAAAGAGAGGGTCGTCAAACCAATTATTTATCAATATAATGGTAACTATGTTGGCCAATAGTTAACATAATAAAGTGTAATAGTTTTTAAATGTCAAACGATTATAAATGATTATGGCATCTCCAATTATTAGTGTAGCCTTGTTTCACTTCTTTATATATACAGTGGTATCATCAATCATCTAATATCAAGTTACCAGAATTTTGTTGAGTAACAAATGCTGCGTTAACCATAAAAATGCTGATAAATAATGAGCTTCTTCACTTTTTTTTTTGCAGACAAACACTTGAAATAAGCTCGAGCTGGACTTACTTTCTCCTGTACTCGTCTCTCTCGCGCTTGACTTTGGCCAAAACATTGTACAAGGCCCTGAGTTCAGGTGTGATGGTGTCAATCTGAACCCCGACACCGTCTGGATGAGTCCAGGACACTCCAGGCCCCTGATGAGTCTCGAACCGTCCTCCGTATCGGGAGCTGTGTGAGAAACTCCAGATTTGACCGGGGAGTCTCGATTGACACAGTGCGTTTGAATAAGGCAGCTCGAGGTTGGTCTGGACCGCTTTATCCCGGGAGAACAGCAGTCGGTACCGAGATTGCTCCTGGGCGTGATGCAGCTGGATCTCCAATAACTTATTTCTGCGCTCTAATTCGTGGACTTTGGAAAGGAAGCAGCGGAAGCGGAGATTCAGTGTTTTTAACACATGAATGTTGGAGCCCAGATCGTTTCTCAACGCGCTGGTTGCCATGGCGCCGGACCCGCTCCCAGTCGCACACGCTTCATTCATTCCGAGGGGTGCATCGGATTCATTGAACAATATCGGGTTGAGAACCGGGTCTGGAAAACGACGAGGTAAATCCATCTTTATCCGTGAGCAATGTTTCTACGCATCAAACTGCAGATGCTGTAAAGCAGCATACGTCACCTCCATGCTCTCGGACGCAAGGTGCACTCCCTTTATCTTAATGTCACACAAATAATAGGCCATACTCGCGCTTCTAGCGGCCGGATAAAGCGCAGTGACCGGTACACATTTTATGAACTCACAGTTGCCCTCCTGCCATCCGCTGGTAATGAAATGGGCTGGTTATTGGTCTCATCTTCAGGTTTCAGCCCAGTCTGAGAACAGCAGCACACCAACCGAAGGAAAACGGGAGGAGACGAAGGCATGTCTGATCCTCCCTCCAGCAACCGTCGCATTGGATACCGTGTATTTAAGACACGCCCTCTTCATTTACATATTACATGACGGGCGTGGGCATATTATACACACACCCCTGCAACAGAAGCTTTTAGCGCTGTGACTTTAAGGGGCGGATTTTAAGGGGCAGGGATTAAATTAAATTAAATTAAATTAAAACTAGGATAATTCTATTTAAATTAATCCAGACTAAAAATGGTTTATACTCCTGATTTCACAGACAAGGCTTAAACCTAGTCCCAGACTAAGATGCACGTTTAAGCTCTTTTAACTGATCGCAACTTGCACTGACATGTCTTAAAATATGTCAGTGCCATTGTTTTGTCTCAAGATGCAACCTGATTTTTTTTTTTTTTCTAAGGCAAGTTTCTAAAAGTTACTTAAATGTCCTAACTGAACTAAGGCCTAACCCTGTATTAATCTAAGGCTCTTTGATTGATCTAAACCAGGCCTTTGAGACATTTCTTAACTTTAGATGAATTACTTCTAGACTAGGAGTCACATACTAAGGTAAATAAGGACTAATCAACTACTCTTTGTAAAGCCTGATTAGTTGAATCATGTGTACATAGTGTTGACTTGAGGACGATAAAAAAAACCAGGGATGGCACCCTAGCAAACAGTAGCGTTGTGTGGAACTGGAGTAAATCATCCAAACAAATAATGGACAAAGGTAAAAGAAAACGTTCAAAGAATCTCTTGAAGCAAATTGTCAAACCACCCAGTTATTTAGAACAAACAGCATCAACTGAAAACAAGAAAAATAATGCCCGGAGTAAAATTTGCAGTGAATTCAACTAAAATTTAAAAGAAAGCTAAAGGACAGTCCAACAACTTCAGGTAAAATACTGTATTTATTAAGTTGGCCCACTTTTACAAATCAGTCACCTTGAAAAATTTGTTTTGTGTAACACAACACACTGGGGCCTAAATATATTTGTGATCCAGATATATAACAAACAGTATAATAAGTACTAACATAAATTCAACATTTTAAGATCCTCTGGAAAAAGGAGCGTTTCGAGACTGGTGGTGGACCTCCAGAAAGACCAGAGACTCGTGATGACCTTGGAGACTTGTTGACTGAGCTCATCCATGGCCAGCCACCCCTGGAAGGTATCCCCGATGATGACCATCTGGACAATTCAGATGTAATGCTCTCCTTTAATGCATCGATACAATGTTTTCCAGAGCTTGGATGGCCTGAGACACGATGCAGGTTAGCCCACTACATCTGAAGCAGCCAGGAGGGAAGATGGTGTCTCTAATCTGGGCCGAAGGACCAAGAGAGAAAATGGCCATGGAATTTCATGAGCACAAATTAAAGTATTTAAAAGAAGAACATGAATGAAGATGAAAATACTTCATGTTGAGTTAGCAATGGAGGAGGAGCAGAGAAATATGAAGCAGCTCCAGTGTCAACGCTGTCCAGTATATTTTTTAAATTATTTGAGTATCTTTGTGAGAATGCTGCAAAGCAAAAGCATCTCTACAGGCAAGTCCATATCTGTATAACTATGGGAATCTCTGGATCATTGTCATCTTCTACTTCAGGATCTGGCCAGCCACACTGATGTAATTGCGAAACACTCCTGTTGCAGTTATCACAATACAGCATCTTCTTGGTTCAAAGCAAACAAATTATGTCAGCTGCATTTTGTTTGTACATGTTTGTTTGAAAATGGTCACGAAAGTTGATTTAATCAAAATTATAATTGCCCTTCTTTTTTTTTGGTGGTGCTCTTTCATCATCACTGAAATAGTCCAGGTAATCCATTTTTCTCTATGGCCAAGGTCAACCTGAACACCAACATCAGTTAATCTGAAGTTAAAATAGTTTAAGTTATTCCTTCATGTAGACCTAGCTCTGATCCTCCTTCTGGAAACCAAATGAACAAATATGATACTGGGGTCATTTTGAACTTTGTAACTTGAATTAATTTAAGCAATCATTTATATAAAATGGTAGTGAAAACTAAGACATGCTATGATTTGCTTCAACAATTTTCTTTTTATAACTGTAATGATTGTAATTAATACTCAGAGGATCCACTGCTAATAGTTACTTACTTTTTTCTGCTTTTCCTTTCCCACCAAAATAATTTAAATAAAACGATTTCCATCTTTATGTATTGTGTATTGTACTTTGTCATGCAAGCCTATATTAAAACATACTGTATGTGATTGGGACATGAAAACATACTGCATAGCAGGAATCATCCAGAACTAAAGAGCCTTCCTTTGCTGTTGCATTTGATCTTAGATGCAGTGTTATTATTGTTAAGAAAAACTGAATCTATTAACCCTCATCTCTCCCTCACACTTTGTAACAAATCCCTGTGGGTCAAAATGCCCGAAGCCCTAAAATTATACCTTTTTTTTTGTACTTATACTTATTTTATTTTGATTATATATATATATATATATATATATATATATATATATATATATATATATATATATATATATATATATATATATATATATATATATACACCTCACCTAAAGGATTATTAGGAACACCTGTTCAATTTCTCATTAATGCAATTATCTAATCAACCAATCACATGGCAGTTGCTTCAATGCATTTAGGGGTGTGGTCCTGGTCAAGACAATCTCCTGAACTCCAAACTGAATGTCAGAATGGGAAAGAAAGGTGATTTAAGCAATTTTGAGTGTGGCATGGTTGTTGGTACCAGACGGGCCGGACTGAGTATTTCACAATCTGCTCAGTTACTGGGATTTTCACGCACAACCATTTCTAGGGTTTACAAAGAATGGTGAGAAAAGGGAAAAACATCCAGTATGCAGCAGTCCTGTGGGCGAAAATGCCTTGTTGATGCTAGAGGTCAGAGGAGAATGGGCCGACTGATTCAAGCTGATAGAAGAGCAACTTTGACTGAAATAACCACTCGGTACAACCGA